>JAULBM010295046.1:0-15330 GCA_032357055.1 Geukensia granosissima | reverse complement strand
AAGAAGTTGGCTCAATCTTTTGGTTTCACGTTCCGCTATATAGATGATGTCCTTTCACTGAATAACTCTAAATTTGGAGACTATGTTGACCTCATCTATCGCATTGAACTTGAAATCAAAGATAATACAGAAACAGAAAGGTCTAGACTGGATTTTCACCTAGAAATTAACAGTAAGGGCGGGTTAAGCACAAAACTTTACGACAAGAGAGATGACTTTGAATTTCCGATTGTAAACTTTCCGTTCATGTCAAGCAACATTTCAGCTGCACATGCGTACGGAGTGTATATTTCTCAATTGATACGCTACTCCAGGGCTTGTGCTTTCTATCAGGATTTTATTGATAGAGGGTTGCAGCTGACAAGAAAGCTACTGAACCAAGTGTTTCTCAGGGAAATATAAGCGTTATCACTAAGGAAGTTTTTCGGTCGCAATCATGATTTGGTTGACCGGTACGAAATATCAATTTCACAAATGACAATGGATATCTTCCCACTGTCATGAATACAAATCCGTATATACCGGCTTTGACTACTGAGTAACATGACGGGTGCCACTAGTGGAGCAGGAGTAGCTTTCCCTTCTGGAACACCTGAGCTCATCCCTGGTTTTCATTTTATTGTGGTTCGTGTTATTCATGCCTTAGTTTTACATGTTGTCTTTGTATTATTTTTTTGAAGTAATGTAAAGTGAATGTCATTGTTTTGTTAATCACCTGAAGACCAAAAGAGTTGTGTCATTTTCGTACTTAAAAATTTTTTCTTAGGGTTAGATTTAGGGTTAGAGTATTTACATATATATCAATGACAAATAAAATTATTTATGTTTTAGGGTTAGAAAATAGACATAAATCAATCAGCTAATACATAAACGTTCCATAACAAAAGAATTTTCACTGGGTTTTGCTACAATGTGTTACACGACGGGTGCCACTAGTGAAGCAGGAGTTGCTCGCCCTTCCGGAGCACCTGAACTCATCCTGGTTTTTGTAGGGTTCGTGTTAAAATTATTTAATAAATTAATGTACATCAATTGTGAATACACTTCCTAGTAAAAATAAAACTTTCCGCAGTCTTTACAGAACACAATAAAACCTTCAGTGGTTGCAACGTTTTAAAATGAGACCAAATATCTGATATTAACTGACCGATATTTGCTTATCTGAATCTAAAGCAACAGTTTAAAAATTCAGTGTACACTGTCATTGTAACAAATTTTATATCGTTGGAACTAAAAATGTTTGCCACCGAAGCCAAAAATTCATACCCGGCACAAATGAATGGTATTTTCTCCAAATATTCTGGCCGAATTTGACAAACAACTGTCTCAGGATATTAGAACACATGTGTAAACTGAAAATATAACATTAGAGCTGCGTCGAACAATTAATATTCAAGACATACATATTTGTTGAAATTGCAATATAATTGTTAGTTTCGGCAAATTTTGTTTATTGTGCTATGGTAAATGCTTCATTTATCTACGTGTCGAACATACTATATACTAACTGAGGTAAGCAAAGTAAAAAGTCAAAGTTACACAACAAATAATGTCAGACTTTTAAAACAAAACTAATAAAAAGCATGATAAACCAATGAAAAATTGGACCACACAGACTTCCACCACAAACCAGGAAAGGTCCAGTTATCCAAAATGTGCAAATCCGTGAGTTTCGAAAACAATGTTTTTTTATATTATACTTGTGTTTACCTTGTTCAGTGGTGTGCGAAAATAATAATTTGGGGGGTGTATAAACCTCTTTCAGTACACAACATTACGGAATTTGTTGTACTCTTGATACAAGGACATGATGAACGGGAAGAGATACTAGTGTAGGAAAATTCAGAGTTGTCTTTCTTAAAATTGTACAGTTTTATTAATTTTTCTAATGGTTATTTGAAGTGAAAAGGTCATAACTTTAAAGTAAAAAAGTTGATAACATAGTTTTCACATGTATGTTTCACAATATATTTCTTCTCGTAATTTTGTTTTGAAACTCTGTGTAAATTGCTGAAAATTTATAAATGTAAACTGTAAGTTATTTGCCATCGGTAATGTTATTTGGGTATTCCGACTTCCAGATCGTTTACTCGATAATATAAAAACAAAAAAGGAATACTCGTCTGATTAGGTGTAGCCTCCTGATCTCAGGCGTGTAAATCCTGGCCTCTTCAGGATAAAAGTGCTCAATTTTAAATTGTGAAATCAACTGTCTGTTCCTTAATTTTGAAAATATGTTATTCTGATAAAAATGTAAAATTTGTTTGAATTTGAGTTTTCTTGATGCATTGAATGCCCTAAACATTGTATCCCAGAATTAACATCCACCTTTTACACTAGTATTGGGAAACAATAGTTATAATCGTTCGCGGCGTACCAAACAGGACCTGGCCAAAAGCCATGTGACCTTTTGTCATCATTTGGCGTCCGTAAAATATCAGGTGAACCGAACCACGGAAACCGGAAATGACTGAACCGCAAATGTCCTCGTTTTCCCAATTTCCAAGGTGAAAAGCTTAATTTCTCTCGCCATTTCGGGATTATTGAGATTCTTTTTAAACTAGTCACAATCTTTCATTTGTAGGATTTTCTATCTGACCAAGGCTTGTGAAGGCACGAGCGAAAGCGAGCTGAAATTTTCTACACCTTCATACATGAGTTGATTCGTCCTGTTTTTTTTGTTGTATTTTTTAATCTCTCGAGGGCTTTTCAAAGCAAAGAGAGCACTCCACGGTTTTTTAGGTTAAACAATACATTACGGTGTGTTTAATGACTGCCCGGCTTTCAAAGGGATATCATTTACCAAAGTTTCCCCTATAGTAATTCGTACAACACGGGAGTTGTTAACACAGTATAATACCGTTGTGTGGACCTTCCTTCCTTTTATTAATACTATCGTTTTATAAAACTGCACGCGGGTGAGATCCATCTGTCATATAACAATGTTGTGTTTCTAAAAACTTATGTGTATTAAAAAAATGATTGAAAACCTATCCTACTGGAGACTAGAGGACCAGTCCCATCAAAAAGCGGATATCTTAGTCTTAGTTTAAGCTGCCGTACATGCGAGACATTTTAAGATTTAAATAGTCTTTACCCTTTCTTTAATTTTGATTCATTGTATACTATTGGTGAGATGCCGTTTCATTCGTGAAAATTGTAAGTCGCTCATAGCTTTGATATTAGTGAACGTATCTTAAGTGACGTTTTTCTCATAAAGGATAACAGGAATGCATGTCAACAATTAAATGTCATACAATCACCAAAACCACATTCCCAGTCTTCAGTACTCCATAACCTTTTTTTTAAAATCAATAATGATGAAATGATAGCAATCGAGTAGGTATGTGAATAATGTCGTAAACAGTAGTAAAGAAACTTACTTCAATTCTTTGAAGCTGGTGAATTATTACTAAAATGTCAAACCTCAAGAAACCACATAGTTATGAGTGTATTTCGAGAAAATATACTACAGTGCAAAACAGGTTCACTAGTAGCAAATGCACATGAAACATGTAAAAATGTAATCAAATCCACCTGCTAATCTCTCTGAATAAAAGTACTACATGTATCGTTTCATAAATTTGAAACGTTATGATCCTGAAATTGAAACAAATTTAGATAATAAATATAATAGCCTAGAAAAGTTTCTCATGCGATAAACAATATTAACAAAAGTTCAAGGGAAGAGTTCACCAGAACTTTAGATTGCTATCAGATTTTTTGACGATGTGAAAACTGTTTAAACGAGGACCGACGGATAAAATATTGCCGACACTGTATTGCAGCCTTTGTGAATTTAGTTTTTTTAAAAATGTTATTAAAAACTAGTATTTGTTTATGGATTTAGTAAACGTCTCGTACCATGTAAAACAATTTATTAACAAAAAATCTTTTCTCAAACAAAATCTTAAAAGTTTTATGTAATTTCGAGACAAAAGATTCTTTGTTGTCTTATCGAAATAACTTCAGACAAATTTATCAACTTATCAACAAAAAACAGTGGAACTCCGATCATGTATATGTTGTGATTTTGTGATTTTACCAACATTAATGCTTCCTTAATAACTTTGATATTATGTCACCATGTAATGTATGAAATTCAATCATAGCCTCGTCAAATCACATGTAAAAATCCTTTCAGTATTGCACAAAAAATTGTTCTTTGACGTCTTCATATCAATGTATACAACTAACTTAAATACCTCTGCTTTCTATCAGGATATAATTGATAGAGGGTTGCAGCTCACAAGAAAGCTACTGAGACAAGGAATGAGAGTCATCACTCCGAAAGTGATCATGAGTTGGTTGACCGGTACGACATATCCATTTTTCAAAAGACACTGGATATCTTCCCACTGTCGGTAACACAAATTCGTTCCTATACCGGTTGTGACTAACATCGATTGTGACTATACACCGGCTTTGTCTACTGAGTAACACGACGGGTGGCACCAGTGGAGCATGAGTTGCTTACCCTTCCGGAGCACTTGAACTCACCCTGGTTTTTGTAGGGTTCATGTTACTCCAGCTTTAGTTTTCAGTGTAGTTTGTAGTGTTGTGTGTTTGATATTTGTCTTTCGTTTCATTTTGTTGGTCATGGTCTTGTTTCTCTTCCGACGATTTCTGTCTGTCCCTTTGGAATTCCTTCGAATTCCTTGTAACAAACGGATTGTTCATGGTCATGTATACATTATTTCGATCTGCATGCAGTTTGATCTGTAATCCCACTCAACTCGCAGAATGATGGAATGTCTGATTTTTCTGTCATGTCACAAAAAAAGGTAGACCCCAAAACACATGGAGAAGGGATCTGACATACAAAGTAAAGAACACTTTGAAGTCATAGGAAGAAATTATGACCTATGCAAAATACAACAAGAAATGAAAAGTTGCGGTGATTCCCCTATACTATATCCTCTTTGAGTCAAGCTGATTTTCGCCAAGACAGTTTCAAGACAATCCCCCTCCATTATCCCGTTTGATGCGTGTGAAGTTTGTATCTCTCAATTGTTACGATACTAAGGGACTTTTGCTTATAATAAGAATTTTAATCAAAAAGAAAGCATTGTTGCTTACAGTAAAAAAAAACAAGGCTTTCTTGTGCAAATAATAAATTATTATTGTACAATATGAAATATCAATAGGTACCCCGCTCAAACTTTTTGTATGTTTTGCTTTGATAATTTTTATTTTGATGCATATTTGTCATTCATAGTCATATCTATCATTTAATCTATAACGGTTTTCACATTTATTTGGGTTTCAAAATTTCAAATCGGTTGTTTTTAAGGACTAAAGATATATGACGTTCAATTCATTTAGCTATTTATCTTAGTTTAAGAAAAGAATATAAAACCAATTCTGTTGAATTGAATAATACTTCATAAAGGTATTTGACTTTTCATTGGGCTTTTTTATAAGACGCACGATGGGATGTCACCCATGGAGCAGAAGCTGCTTACCTATTAGAAGCATTTTAGTTCGCTACTAGTTATTTAAACTTCGTTTCGGTCAAGCTGAGTTTTCTGGTGTTGTTTTTTTTGTGCTGTTGTTCAATTGTCTTGGTCTTTTCTGTTTCCTGACAAAAATTTTCGTTTGAGCTTTTGGTATATTTAGATATTCTCTATGAAAACATTTAGGAGTTTCAATAAACATATTAAAATGCTGCAAGTCTTACCAAAAAAAAACTTAGAAATGCATGTTAGAACCATACAAACCATATAGAAAAAACTAGTATTATATTTACACATATCTGTTGGACCTGAAGTTACACATTATCTTTGGGACCATAACCTACATTTACTTGACATTAGATATTCTTTGCCTTGGACTAACACAGAACCTTGCGGTTTTAAAGTAACAGGCACTGCATACTCTTTCAGACCACTGACGTTCTCCAGTGTATTTCGTTGGGGTCGATTTTTGTGTTGTATTCATCTTTTGTGGTTTCGTTATCTTATGGTCGGGTTAAGCCTCATTGACACTTTGGTTTTTCCGACTTTCTCAAGAGCTTATGAATCTTGTGTGTAAAATAATCATTAATGATCTTATAACAATGGTGACCATATAGAAACATTCGGAACTTTTAAACAAAGCTCACACAAACGACAGTTTTCCTATGTTTTTGGTTCTAATAATGATGATGAGATGTTACTCTAAGAAATTCGGCTACAGTATAAAACCTTCCCATATATACGTAACATTGGTAGACGTGTATTTATGAAGACTTTTAGAGGTAATATATAGGACTGTACACATTGACATCAGCAGTTAAAATTGTTCAAACTTCAAACTCTTATGTTTACCATCCATACATTTTTTTTTACATATTTAAATGATGAGAACAATCACTAATATGTCAGGGTATTGTACAGCATTTCACACGAAAATGTGAGGTATATTTTGAAAAAAAGAGAATACACTTTCAATCTAAATATTTTAAAACCATCTTAGTGAATATTGCAATTGGTAAATGGTATGGCCAACATATTTCATTGGTAACATACGATTTGATGTGATTGTTCATGAGACAGCTTGAAGAAGCGTAGAATTTGCGAGTCATAATGTAATAAAACTTTACCTTGGACAAAGATCGAGATGTGGGGGATGTATAAATACACAATCCTTCCGGAGGGAGACGTTATTTAAAAGACGTTCCGTGTTTAGGACATACCACTTTCTAAACAAGTTAAGACCTCTTGTGACATCTCATTTTGAGTGGTCAGTAGGCGAGCAGTTACAAGGCTAAATTTCCCGCCCCTTGCCAACCCTCAATATTTCCAGTGGTAGTCGAATAGTCTCTCCCTTACCAAACCCCTGCTGACAGTCTACACATTGATTTATTATTTATTAACTTGTTACCGACCTGAATATGGCTTAAATATTACCCACTAGACGTTAGGCATCAACCAATCAATCAATCAATCATTATTTAGTGCATTTCACAAATGTGATGACGTAAGTAACATTTACTTGACAATATGCACTATCAATATCAAAACATTAAGATATTCCTGACATATCATCCTTTATTCTTTAAAACTATTGTCATTACTGAATACCTACCACAATGGATTAATAAATAAAATCTTGTAATTTGTATATATAAGCCTGTAACTATTGCTTTTTTGCTTAACTATAATTGCATCATTTCTTTTTACTTTTGTAGCATGCTGATGTAACTGTGTATTATTGTAAAAAATTTAAAAAGGATTTCTGATAAACTTTTCATTCTGAATTAAAACAAAATATTTTAAGTATATAAAGTACTAAAATATGCCAGGAACTAGCTAAACTCATACGAGAAAGGTTAGACAATGTCACGGTTAAAAGAGAGAAAAAAGAAAAGAAAATTCAAAACCACAAAGAAAACAATCTAGTTTAGTAGAAACAATTCATTTCATTAGAGGTATCTGCTGGAAATTAAAACCCTCATTCTCCCCAAAATGAAAAAAAAAAAGAATTGAAAGAATCAAGAACATATCAGACTCAGCTTGGGGTTACTGATAATAATCTCTATCAATACAAAATGTACACCAGTAGTATTTTCATCAGCAGATCATCTAGTTAATGGGATCATCCTTTGTAAATCATGTCTTAAAAAATCTTGAAAAATAGTTTCACGGTTATATAAATCCACTTTATGTGTTGGAGCTTTTGGAGAAGGTCATGGTCAAATATCATAGTATGCATAAAACGTATCGTAAACGAAAGAAAGCATTAGTTGCTATGCAAGCACGAAATATATAGAGCTTATTTAATTCAACGTGAGTTTATTTGACTGGATGTAAACAGTATATTAAAATTAATGAACGCTGACAATATGTTTTCAGCTATTTAGTTAAGATAATTTCAAATAAATCCTCAATAATTCAGGATTTACAAATATTGTTAAAGGTACAGTATAAAACCTTGCATTGCATCGTCAATATGAAAAGAAACGCTAAATATGTTGGATATCTAATCTGCTTAATTTCCAGTTTGTACCAAAATAAATCGCAAGAAATTTCAGGATTTACGACAATGTTTGTGTGTCCCACAAACATTTTGTTTCATCGAAATGACAATATCACTGAGATTTCATCTCGCTTTCAAAATGTTGACTGATGTACGTTTCAAAAAGTCTCTCATCTTTTCCAAATTTAGGAAAAATCCTTTGAAGGAATCTTAATTATTCTTAAACAAAAAATGCAATGTAAAATCAGTTGCGGTAACTTTTGTGTATTTCGGATATTTTTGACAAGCTCTTAGTTTTTCTCCACTCATTTGGAAAATTTGATAATGTTGTCGTTTTCCATATAACTATTTTTGCCCGAATAATTTGTGAATTTTAGAAATTGAAAAATATTTTGATAAATTATAAATATGTTGGCATATATTTTTAAACGTTATGTGAGAAAATATAAGCTCGGTGGTACCAGAGATGCAAAAAATATAGACGTTGTCGGAGCTTAAATTTTTAACAAAAATCAACAATTTTCACATGAGCGCAGGCGGGTGTGACAGTAATTCTCTTTATCTCTCGCATTGGTATGTTTCACTAGACTTAAAATTCGGGTTTGTTATTGCTTTAAGAATGAATAGCTAACACACGAGTGACTCAGTTCTTGAATCGTACTTCAGTTGGTGTATGATGTTGTTGTTGAATGACAACAAACCACAGCAGCGACACAATAGCTATAGAAATAACCAAATGCAAGAAAGAAATTCAAAGCGCGTGTTTCATTCCTAAACATTCATGGGTCACTTAATTACTTTAAATAATGAGAAGGTTCAAAAGTTTAAGAACTTTCTTTTAAGTCGAATTAATTCATGCATTCAGATGAGTGATGTTCACAAAACTACTGTTATATTAATTTTTATGTCAACGCCGTAGCACTGACTGCCGAGCTTATGGCATATATATGAACCGGATAATATAATGGAACTAATATCACTAATCTAAATTTAATATACGCGACAGCGGGATTGATATCGTTAAAATTAATTAAAGGTGTAAAGATATCGACAATCTGTGTCACATTTTTATAGAGCAATATCAGGATTTTGCTTTTCAGGCATTGTGTAATGGGAAGCAAGGTACTTGTAATGTTGATCTACATTTCACAGAAACACAACAAGAAAAAAAACCCAAAACACCAGCGTAGGCTGATGACGTCCTAACGTCGATTGCATATTGTTGAATTGCTACAATAAACAAATACATTTTTGAAAATGGACGCATTTTAACATCTTATTTAAAAGATCCGTAACAAAGCTGTCTTTGCGCAATGTCACATATTATTTTTATTCAGTGAATATATTGGATGGGATGCTGTCACAAGTTATTGTGTAATGGTATAGATTGTTTGATTAAGACTCATATTGACTTTCATTTTTATTAAATATAGAAAAGAGAGATGTGGCATGATATTGTCTATGAGACAACTATCCAAAAATTATCAGTTACAAACATCATCTTCAGTTTATCTTAAGGTCTTTAAAATAATAGAAGAACGAGGTATGACGAAAGATGATTATTATGAAATAAAACAATGAATGTCCTTAATATCTCTCAATATGATTTTTGTGGACCTTTAAAACCAACATTGATCTCAGGCTGATTTCTTCGGTTCATAAAACCTCAAATAGACCTTAACAAAAAAAAAAAAAAAAATCTTTATGTAAATTTTACATCCGTCTAACATTCCATTGTTTAGGCAAATACAACAAATTTATTTTTCATTAATAAAGAAAATTGCAAAACTAAAAAAATTTGGTTTTTGGTGGTATTTCAACGTTCAATATTATTTTAATTTCTGATGCTCAACCACTCGCCATATAAATTAAAATACAAATTACAAAAGTTAAATATATATGGAAAATTTAAGTATGTTATATGTACATTTCAAGGAGTAACCTCTCATCAGTAGCATTAGAACCGAAATACAGGAAGTCAAAGATCCAAATATAGCAAAAGAATCACTCAAATCCAAACAAATCGAAATGGGAAGCCAAATCCGACAACAGGGTTTCAAATCAACTGTAACTTGTTTGAAATGATAAATTAAACATGTAGCTGTTTTAACTATGTGCAAAAAGATCAAAAACAAAAGGTACAAAAATGCGAACAATTATGATGTTTAATCTCACTTCACACAAGTACTAATTAGATCTTTAACGAACTGCAGAGAATTTAAGGTCGCTGACAAAAAGAACACGGATAGGTCCGGTGAACAAAACGAGAAGAATAAATTTGTTAGTCCATGTAGCTAGTAATTATGTTTGTTTTTGCATTACTATGGATGCTTAATATAATTTCTTACATCCAAAAAATTCTTGGCCATTTCTTCATTATCAAGGGGATAAACATACTTTCTTGAAATGAAAGGAATAATCTTACATAATAACACCTTATGCGTCAACCGATAATGCAAAAACTGAATTGATTGTGAAAACCTGTTCTGCTCTATGATCTGACCAAAATTCAAACATGCTTTTTAAATTTTAGAATTTTCCTTGTTATTTTAAGCATTTTAAAATTTTTCTAAATTTCAGAAACATTTTTGTAAAACACACTTTCAATTTTCTGAAACCGCCTCTGTGGTGCAATGGTTAGTATACTTGTATTTAGCATCAAAGGTTTTGTGTTCGATCCCTGGTTGGATTTAACGAAAGACGACAAAACTACATTATGCTGCTTCTCTGCTATGTACGCGGATTTAGGGGATTACAAAAGAGTTATCGGTCCGGGTTCGGAGTAATGTGTCAAATGTCATGTCTTCCTGCTGACTTTCGTCTATTTTTAATCTATGGAAATTAAAACAAATGAAGCAGGCAAACTGCAACCATGACCACATAAGAAACCCTTCCAATACAGTTTTATTTCAGTGTCCAGTCAGTGTATTTTCTCTAGAGAATTTAACACCATAAATGAACTTAAAATTAAACGCTGCAATAAATCGTATGAATATTATAAAATTAACTATTTTTAGAGTGCGAAAAATTCTCTTGATGTTTAAAATAAACTACGCGTCTTTAATAAATCGTTTGAAGCTGTTGACACTTACGATTTATCCACAATGCAATGTTTTTGTGGCTTTTAATGATATTGTTACGCTAAATCAAGCTGGACGTAATTGATTGATGTCATAGCTTAAGAGAACTAGGGTTGTTATCATCTGTGTTTGGATTTTGAACAAGCTGTCAGAAATAGCGAGGTTTTTTCGAGGTCCGCACATCCGGTTGTCTCTTGTTTTATTCCTAATTGACTGCGTACTTCATGTATGTATCGACGTTAAAAGATAAATCTTATCCAGTTTGCTTTTAAGTTAATTTTATGTGGTTTTGTCAAAACAAACATAGTGAACCCCGCCCCATACTTTATGTGCATGCCCCAAGCAAGAAACTTGTAATTAAGTGGATGTCCTTGTTCGGATGTGTAAATGTTACTTGTGTTACATTGTATACTTATCTGGCCGATATTCATGATATTTGTAAATTTGAATATCACCAATTTTGTTGCCTTTTACAGCTTGCTATAGTGTGTTGTAATGTGTCCATTATTGAAGGCCTTAGAAAAAGTTTTATATGTTTTTAATTTGCGTGTTTTGGATGGCTGTCTCATAGACAAATTATATCATATATCCTTATTAACTATTAAATAAATTAAAAAGAATTGTGATTGTCGATCTTGAATAATGTCATTTGGTTAGTTTTAGTTCGCCTCTACGTGGTAGAGGTGGACTATTGGGGTTTCCCTCGGTGTCCATGTGCGCAGCGATTTCTCAGAATATGAAAGACCTACAACTATGATTCAGGGTATGCAGATGCATAAGGGTGCTACATAAGGGTGCTATACACATGTACCCTAAATATTGAGTTCACATGACCCATATTTCATGGTTGAATGACTCGAAACTGTTTGGGGTCCGATTTGATATCTGATACTACATGACCTTCAATCATGTAACTTTGTGTGGAAATGTATCTTATGCAGTCTGTCAGCATCCTACCAAAATTGGGTTACTTCGACCTATATTACATGCTTCATTGACTGAAGTTCACTTTAATGTCCAATTTTAGTTCTCAGGTACGGTGTGTCCTACCATCATTTATCTTCTTGTGTGGATGCGTCGTTGAGAGTCTATCAAAAATATATAATACATTTCAGAAACAGACTTTAATTGTTAAAACAACATTTTGATAATTGGTGTAATTAAACGTGGGTAAAACCAGGATGACACCCACGCCGCATTCGCTATAAAAACACAATTATACCAATCGTGTATCCAAACCGACCAAAGTCATCTATGCATGAAGTTTGGTTTTGAAAACACAGCGTTTAAGACAAAAACAAAATAATTTAAAAGTTAATTTCATCTTAATGACAATTTCACTGAGAGTTCATCTCGCTATCAACATGATCACTAAAAATCAGTTGGTATATGATGTTGTTGTTGACTGACAACAACCCACAACAGCGACACAATTGCTGTAATACAAGAAAGAAATTCAAAGCGCGTGTTTCCTTCCTAAACATCCAAGGGTCAATTAATTACATTGTGCTTAATGAGAAGGTTCAAAGGTTTAAGAATTGTCTTCAAAGTCAAATTAATTTATGCATTGAGATGAGTGAAGTTTACAATTACTGTAAAATTAAATCTTATGTCAACGCCGTAGTGCTGACTGCCGGGCTTATGGCATATGAACAAGACAATACTATTGAACTAATATCTCTTATCTAAAGTTATTCTAGTATTTAATATACGTGACAGCGGGATTGATATCGTTAAAATTAATTACAGGTGTAAAGAAATCGACAATCTGTATCACATTTTCATAGAGCAATATCTGGATTATGCTTTTAATGCATTGTGTAATGGGAAGCAAGGTACTTGTTATGTTGATCTACATTTCAAAGAAACAGAACAAGAAAAAAAACACTAATATCGGCTTGTGACGTCCTAACATCGATGTTATATTGTTGAATAGTTACAATAAGCAAATACATCATGAAAATGAACGCAGTTTAAGATTGAATTTTAAAGTTAAAAACTCATTAGAATCTTCTGGGTGCATATAGCGCAATGTAACACAATCATTTTTACTCAATGAATATATTGTATGGAACGCTGTTACAGGGTATTGTGTAATTTTATAAATTGTTTGATTTAAACTCATATTGACTTGCTTTCACTTTCATTTTTATTAAATATAGAAAAAAGAGATGTGTTATAATATTCATCTATGAGACAACCATCCAAAAATTATCAGTTACAAACATTTTCTGTTTATTTCTCAATGTTATTTTTGTGGACCTTAAAACCAATATTGATATAAGCTGTAGGCTGATTTCTTCGGTTCAAAAACCACAAACAAAATTTTAATCATAAAGCATTGCTGCTTACAGGAAAACAAGGCTTTCTGGTGCAAAGAATAACTTCATATTGTACAATATGAAATATCCCAAGGAACCCCGCTCAAACTTTTTTAAAGTTTTGTAGTCATAGTCATGTTTATTTTAATCTTTAACTTTGGATTTACAATTTTCAAAGCGATTGTATTTAAGGACTAGAGGATATACGACGTTCAATTCATTTGGCTATATCTTAGTTTTCTGAAAGGAGAAATAACCAATCTTTAATTGAACAATACTTCATAAAGGTATGTGACTTTTCATCGGGGTTTTAAATAAAAAAGCATGGGATGTCACTTATCTTCACCTTCCAATGCATCTGATATCGATATCCACTTGTATATTTTTAGGAGTGAGCTGGAATATTTTTTATTTAAATATGCAGGAAAATTGATGAAAATTTTAAAGAATGTGATAAAAAATAAAGCAAGTTAAGTTTTTTAACCTTTTGAATTTATGATTTTAGGAGCGGGCGAATCCGATGAACTAGTTATTAATTTGGAGTGGCCTTATGTAAAGTAATTTGTGTCCTGTTCGTTTATCTTCTTATTCTCCCTGTTATCTTAGTCTTCTCTGCCTTTAGAGTAACACGAAGGGTGCCACTTGTGGAACAGGAGTTGCTTACCCTTCCGGAGCACATGAACTCACCATGGTTTTTGTTCGTGTTACTCCAGCTTTAGTTTTCAGGGTAGTGTTGTATGATCTATACTTGTCTTTCGTTTCATTTTGTTGGCCATGGTCTTGTCTGTCTTCAGACTTGACGATTTCTGCCTGCCCTTTTGGTATTTTGGATTCTTTTTTTCTGACAACAATTTTCATTTCCCTTTTTGGCATTATTAAATTGTTTTATTTTGGTTGATCACAAAACGTATTTATACCACTGGAAATCTTATAAAAATAACTATAGTAATAAGGACCTTATAACATACTGAACACTAGTAGTGTGTTGTCGTAATTTTATTCTCGGGTTCACTTTGAAAATGAAAAGATATCGAGTAAATGTCAAAGAGAATTCAACCAAGAGAAAATGTTCATTCTTGTAAACACTTTAGTTTTTCCAACATCTTCTTTCATGTGTACAATTTATAAATATATAATCGAGTGACTTGCAAAACAGAAAACAGAATGATGATTTCTCACATAAACTACATTTTAATGTTTTATAACATTTGAAAAATCTTTCAAGTATTTAACTGAGTGTTGAAACTTTGGTAAACTCGTACTTGAAACCACTAGGTCGATGCTACTGTTGTTGGACTAGCCATTCACCAGCATAGCTTCTGAAACGAAGTTATCGTTTTGTTTTTAAGGAATTTTATGGTATTGTTTAAATTATAACCACCCGAACTTACAGAGAGGATTCGAAATATATTGCACGTAGTAGACACTCTTGCCATTTGATTTAACTTCCTATTTCGCTTTAATTAAATTTGAGTATTTTGGTTCTTATGACGACGATGAGAGGTCACTCTATAAAATTCGGATACAACATAAAAATTCCCCGAATTTACGTAACATTAATATTAGTGTATTTGTCAATACTTTTGAAGGTAATATATACAGATCTGATGACTTCTAACCTCTTTTAAAATCTGTCAGAATCTATCAGGATTTCTGTTCTATGACAGCAGTAAGAACAGAAAGCCTGACAGATTCTGAAGGATCTGACGGAGGCTGACCTGGGTCTGGACAGTTTCTGGCCAGCCCACTGACAGATTCTGACAGAAAAAAAACTGTTCTAGGTCGAGACAATAAAAATCCACTAAGCTGTCCAAATCTGTCAGACCACTTGGCAGTTCCTGACACTGTCTGGTGTGTTATATCGTTAGAACAGGAAGTATGGTTAAAAATGATAAATGGTCAAACACGTGTGGGTGATTTTCAATTTGTTTCAATACTGGCATCCCCGATATTAAAATAATGTCGGGAGT
>JAULBM010295025.1:0-15331 GCA_032357055.1 Geukensia granosissima | reverse complement strand
TTGAGGGCTTGATAAAATACCTATACCATCAATTTTGTCATTGCAACCATACGGTGTTGCCGTTCCCAGTTCTCTAAAACATATTAATATCATACACGACCGACGAACACGATATTGAATAATTCTGGAAACTGGGATCTTAAGGAATTATTTCTAAAGAAGCCGATGAACCAGTGGACGATCACATAAGGACATAGCAAGAATCCTCAACCGAATTCCGTGGAAACCGTGGAAATCGAATCACGAAGAACTACCAACAAATTTTAACGCCCCGAAAAGGACAGCCGAAAATGTAATCTGACGTCTAAGCCAAAATCCCGACATGTTGAAGAAATACAGTGATATTACTGATAAAATATTGTTGATTTCATAGAGAGAATAGATGAAAGTGAATTAAGTCCAAACACTGTACATAATATACCGCATCGTCCGGTAAAGAAAGATAATGATTGTAGTTTAAGGCCGTCCGGAAACTTTCCGAGTCTAAATGACTACCTTGATGATAATCCGCCTTATTATGTTTTAGTTAACATTTAAGTACGATTTAGAAAAAACAAAATAGCAATAACTACTGATATTGAAAAGGCGGCTTCACGATTTTTATGGTTAAGCAACCTAAGAAATCCTACCAGTTCCTTACAGACCTTCCGCTTTCGATTCGTCTTGTTTGGAGCCACATGCTCTCCTTTTATTGTTAATTCCATGATATTAAAACATCTACAAATAAACAAATGTGCACTGACCGAAAAACTAGAAAGAGACCTTATTTTGACAACATTTTATCGAGTGTTGAAACAGAGCAGGATGGCGTCAACTATTTCACGGCAGCCCGAGGCAACATGACTAAAGCGTGGTTTGACTTATGATCGTGGTCCTCAAACAGTAATGATGTTCGGAAACAAGCAGTACAAAAAGGCGTGCGTAGACACCGACAAATACACAAAAGTGTTAGGAATGCGTTTAAACACGGTAAAAGATGAAATTGTTTATGCGAAGCAAAAATATGTGACTCTGTCTGAAATTATTCCAAAGAGAGAGATTTTGAATATGCCTTCACGAAGTTGCTACTATAGGAATTATGGAGGGACACTTTGAGTGTGATGAACCTTTACCTAAATACATATTTTACTTCTTGGATTGAGTTAACGAGGGGTATAGACGATTCGACAATGATTACGTTGAAGAGATGTTATTTTCAGGAAACTAAAAGTGCAAACGATTCAAATCTACATGTTTTTCTTGACGCAAGCTAACGTTGTTGTAGGCTATATATGTAATTGAAAAGAGACCACCTTTGTCAAATCGAAAACTAGAAATGCACCTGTAAAAGTACTCATCTTACCCCAGTTAGAGCTCATGGGTGCACTAATTAGAGCTCGCCTGACTCGCCATCTTTTACCAGCGCTAGAATGCACCAGCACCACTTGGTGGACCGACAGCCATTTTGTATTGCACTGGCCACAGGTGCAGGACGCGTAATAAAAAATACTAAATATACTACATACACTTACAAGGTAGTCAACTTCTAGAATGGCTTAACAGGACAGAGTGACGGTTGTTCGAATACTGCGTTGGAATGCAAAGGAATGCAAATACATGGTTTACTTCAACAAAAAGCCGTATCAACGCAGTATTCGAAAAAAAAAAAAACGCCACTCTGTCGTGTTAAGCCATTTTTTGAAGTTGACTACCTTGTTAGTGTATGTAGTATATTTAGTATATTGTTATTACGCGTCTTGCACCTGTGGCCAGTGCAATACAAAATGGCTACGGAATTAATTGTAGTTGGATCACATGAAAACGTTTAACATTAAGGTGTAAACAAAACAGTAGATTCATCAGACAAAATTTTTGGATTCCGGCAGTACGACAGTATGTGACGAAAATACTTCGTAAATGCGGTAAGGTTGCACTTACCAATTAAAATTTGGGACCAAAATTTGGCATGAAAAATTAAATGTGAGGCAGGTTTTAGGCTTCCGTTTTTGGTTGTCTAAGCTTTGATCTCTACACATGTATATATATTTCAAACATCTCAACAATTAATATGTTTCCATAGCAATCAAACTGCTACAATTTCCGTTTAAAACACACGGTTTTGGTTAATGCTCAGCAGATTTTGACATCTCAGTACGGTAAGAAAGGAAACTCAACCCACATTTGATATAGTTTTATGGAACTTAGGCTTTTCAGCTCATTTTCTCACAATTTGTGCGAATTTGTTATCACAGGAAATTGCAAGGAGCTGTATGATTATAAAACATCAAGACCTGTCCGGTACGGAGCCGGCTTATTCCGAACCCATTTCGAGCTGCATGAATGCCGAAAACTGAGATATGGAAACCCAAATCTTAACAAAAACACATTTAACCATCATATCAAACAAATTTATCATTCTTATTCACTTCTGTACCATCAATACTGTTTATTTTGAAAATTCTAAGATCCGAAAATATTCTCTATCTCACTCCTAATTGCTATGTGGTTCCTTAATGTCGAACGATTACAGCAAAATCATATCCGGCAACAGAACTTCGACTGCTGCAGAAAATACTATTTTTAGGAATCACCACCGCTTACAGCAACAGGGATAAATTTTACAGGAACTTTAAACATTAGAAACAATGACAAATCTGTATCGAAGGCATACATCTGTCTGTTACGTGCGTCTCTACAAGAGCCGTCCATTTTGAGGTCGTTGAGAACTCATTCCTACAAGCATTCCGACTAATTGTAAGCCGAAAATCAATACCAAATAGTTATTATGAGCGACAACGCAACTACTTTTATCATCTGAAAAATTGAAAAGAGTTTTCAAACAGATATTGAATGGCGCTTTATTCCGAAACACGCCCCATGATTTGGTGGTTTTTGGGAAGGGATGATCGGCCTCTGACGAAAAACTGTTTGAAAAATGTAATAGGGCGTTCATTTATGTACTTCGAAACTCTACAAACCGTCACAGTAAAAGTTGAAAAAATGACCGGGCCATTCACATATATATCGACATATCGTCTGATATTAATGAAAATGAACCGCTTACTCCAGCAGATCTTATATATGGACGTTACTTCTCAACCGTTTCTACAGAATATCGACCTCGATTCAGGTAAGTGTGAAACTTACCTAAAAAAGACATACCAAATCGTACCAAAAGGTAATCATTACTCTTGCAATATATTTGGACCCACTGGAAAAAATGACTATCCAACCTCTCAACGTGAATATCATGTAAAAGTGGGAAAAGAGATGTAAACGTAAAACCAGGCGATATTGTACAAATTGAGGAGGACAAATTGCGCATTGGATAGAAAATCGACATTTTAAAGAAGTTGTCCCGGGAAACGATTGAATTGCTCGTTCAGCATATTTAAGGACAGCTAGTGGCCAAATCATTCAACCGCTCGTCAAATTGTACCCGTTAGAGGTTTGCGATGAACACAAATATTACTGATGATGCTTTGAACTGAAACTTGTACAGAACGAAGTGCTTCAGGGCGTGCTAAACAGAAAATCAGGAAACAAATTCGTAATTTTTATAGTGAATGAAAAAGTTAAGTTTCTCAAACAGAGACAGTAATGTCTATTTCAGGTTTGTTAATTTTATAAGCGAACTCAGAAATTATCTTCATTTTCACAGAGATGGAGATATTGACTGTAATTCTTTTTTAAAATTTAATCTACAATGTGACAATTTTTTATGTAAAGTACTTTCGCGGCTCGGAGAATGGCGAGAATGTCGCGAGACATTTAACGTTAGTAACTTAGTTCTGTAACTACGACCGAGTTCGTTGTATTTAGTGACGTAGACTTGCGGTTCAGAATGTTATTAAATGGTTGGTCGAACTGTACAGACGTCTCATGTAATCTCTGCCTATTTCGTAACCCCTAACAATATATTGTGTCCGTTATTATTTTAACTATGTTAACACATTACAGTAGCAGAAACTGATCATATAAATAGCTTGACAAAACTACAATAAATGTGACGTCTCAGTGCCTTAGTGGCTGATACGAGTGCCGATATAGATTTACAACGTAAAATACATGGGTTTACAATGTAAAATCCATAACAGCCCTCGTATTAGCACGGAAGGCACAATGAAATTAAAAAGCAAATATAAAAATCAGATATTTCTCCTGCATTTGTTTCACTCATTATACCATAAGTGTAATTATCATTATTTTTGGTAAAGTTCTTTAAAGATTTTGCTACATATGTATTTCAAATCAACAATAAGATCTTTTGGCAGTGAATTATAGATAAATGTCATAAAACTATTCTATAAGAAGCAGTTGTCCCCCTTTTTTCTTGAAGAAATATCTACTAGATGGTCTGAGAAGAAACTTTGAAAAAAATAAGTAAACTTCTGATAGTTCTAAAGGTTCTTCATGTTGAACCTTTAGAATAAATGGTAAAATTAAAAAGGCATGATTTTTGTGGCAATGTAGAACACGAAGAATAGAGCTGTACCAAGTAACAATTGGCGAAAATTATTGACAAGGCATTGTGTTCTAAATTCGTAAAGTTCAAGTTTTATTGATTGGTTGACTATTGTTTAATGTCCAGTGGCAAATATTTCATAAATATTCAGACTGAGAGCAAGTTGTTAAACAATAAATAAAAAATGTGGTGGACTGGGGCGCGGGGCCGGGAAAATTAGGACAGTTAAGGTAAGGGAGTACTTATAGCCTGGGCAACTGACCAACAACGACCACTCATTACGATTTATTGCAAAGTGATCTTTAAAGTGCTGCTAGCGTGGTATTCTCATAACACGAAACCGACTGTTTTGTGTAACTTCCGAATGACTTTGGTTGAGGATTTATGTATCCCGTCCAAACAACGAACGGCGATTCTTTACACTGGCTACTATTGGGTTGCTCCAATATTTTTTCATCCCGCCCAACCAATTGACGCCCTTACCAAGGGTTTAACCTGCAGGCAAAGAAACTGAACGTATCTCTATATCCGGCCGCCCTTGATGACAAATTCTATTTAAGGAGGTTCGGGTGTCCTCCGCCATCTTAAATCGCAACCTTGTTGTATTAACTTTTTCTATAATTGCAAATATTAAATCAAGAATGGAAATACTTGTACAAAATTAAACCTGAATAAATATATGGTTATTAGAATACTAAAACAGCAAAGTTGACAATTTTCCAAACATCTTTCCCCAAAGGGTGGCCGGTAGCAGGTAGTCTTACAGAAATTGGTCATTTCGTCACCAGGAGGTAGAACACTACTAAGGGGCGTCCGTTGATTAGGCGGGATATATAAATACTCGACAGTAGCCGGAGCATGTGTTGCTAGCCTTTTTGAAGCACCTGAGCTCACCCTGGTTTTTGAAGTGTTCATGTTACTCTAGCTTTAGTATTAGTGTAATGCTGTGCTTACTTTGTTTGTTTTTCTTTTTTTATTGGCCATTGTTTTGTTTGTCTTCTGATTTAACGATTTCTGTCTGCCCTTTTGGTCTCTTCGAATTCTTTTACAGGTATATTTGATCGGGTTTTCTATAAGAAGGTAGATCTTCTCCTAAAGGGGCGGTCGTTGGTTTGGTTGAAGTCCAAATGATTAAATTTGGGTGTTAAGTTTTCCTTGAGAAACATACACATCTTATTCAGAAATTGGCAGTTGAGGCTATTATTATTGGCTTTATTCAAGACGGATAAATCTAGGTAGAGTATTTGTAGAAATCTGAGTTATAACCGAAAATATATCATCAAGGTTGCGATAGGTATTTTGAAATTTGTTAATAAAATCCGATTTAGAAGGACCCTCGTGAATTTTGGCCATAAACTGATTCACAACAGCAACTTTAAAGATTTCTTGTGTAATTCGGGCAACCAATACATGGTAAAAACTTTAAAAGTTGTTTTCATCTTATCGTCCCCCAAGATGAGAAATCTAATATAAACATGAAAATGAGAAAATGAGAATGTCTGACACTAAGGAGATTTTAAATCTGAAATCCTCTGGTCAGTTGGAAAAAAATGTTTCAGTTGCTGTCGATCATATCTGATTTTGATTTATGTATTAGTTAAAGAAATGGGCGATATTAATCAGATGAGCAATACCGGTTAATACACATGCATGTAATGGATATCATATCCTGTCATGATTTTATCAATCAAAAAGACAATTGTCTAGACTGGTAAGTTTCACAGCTACAAATTATGGAATATTAGAGGATCCGATACATAATGAAATTTCTATTACAAAATTTTGAGTAAGGGGAAAAACAGAAGTTTTCTACAAAACTTTCTGATAAGTGTCCTGGCAAAGTTTCCAACATAAAATGAAAGGAAATATATAGATAAGTGTAATATTTATTCTGCAATAGCAAAATATTTGCTAAAGAATGTCTATTTTACAACAGGTATTGCTAGTTCCAGTGGCTCTGAATGGAAGTACCAAAGAACATTTGCTCTTTCAAAACTCAGAGGTTTCGGGTTTGGAAAACGGAGTTTCGAATCGAGCATCCAGGAAGAAATGAAAGTGTTCTTAAATTTACTGAAAGTTTTAAGTGCCAACCATTCGATATATCCGGAATTTTACAAACCAGCATTTCAAATAATATTATGTCAATTTCCATTGGGCGAAGATTTGCTTACGATGACCCAAAATTTACACGGTTTATTCGACTACTTAATGAAAATATCAACAATGCAGCCTTTGCTGGACCTGCTAATTTTCTACCAGCACTTGCTAACTTACCAGTGGATCCCTTTGGGATAACTAGAATAATGAACAACTTTAAGGAAGTCTTCGTTTTTCTGGAAGATGAGATCAAAGACCACAAGAAAACACTTGACGAGAACAACATTAGAGACTATGTTGATTGTTATTTAATCGAAATGAAAGAAAATAAACAAAAAGGCATATATACAGGTAAGCTATTTTCAAACACAGACCAAAAAAAAATATATATATATTCTATAATTATTCTTTCTTTTAAATGTACATTTAAAGAGATGAAACAGTGTAATACCAGATCAAATTTTATTGTTTGTTGGTTTGGAGGTTGATTCAACTGTCAATGTTTCAGTTATATAACTTAGGTCAGTTTTATTGATGACGCTGGAATAATCGTTTTTATTAAATTTTATTGATGTTTGTCTTTCCATGATTTGTATCTATGGTTACAGAAGAACAATTACTCTCCTCGATTGGAGACCTTTTTGCAGCGGGCACAGAAACAACAGCAACAACAATAAGATGGGCGTTGGTATATCTTATGCGCAATGTGAACATTCAGAAGAAAATGAGGACAGAAATCGACGAGGTTGTTGGTTCTAGTCGTTTTCCCTGTCTTGCTGATAAACCAAATCTTCCGTATTGTGAGGCAGTTATTTCGGAAACACTCCGCATTGGAAATATAGTCCCTATTTCATTACCCCATAAGGTTTCAGAAGATATATTTTTCAAAGGGTACAAGATTCCCAAAGATTCCGTGATCATGCCTTGTATAGAGTCAGTGGGATTCGACGAGAAATTGTTTCCAGACAGCAAGCGATTTTACCCCGAGCGCTTCATTGATGAAAATGGGAAAGTGTTTGGTCAAGAGAAAGTTCTTTCCTTTTCTCTGGGTAAGTGTTTCAGAATAATATCTTTTGTGTAAACAATTGAAGAGTTTATTGAAAAATTACAAACAACTTTTCTCGCAAAAATTTAAAAGATATAAATGCTAATCTATATATAGCTTTTAACCCGTGACGGAAACAACTATCAGTTTTATTTTATGTAAATTCAAGATTTATTTATTATTCCGCTTATGTGTTTATGTCTAATGTCTTGACTTTTATTTTTATGTTATTTCATGAATACAGTCAATGGTCAAGGCGAGCTCTTCTCTCCGATATATCAGTCTTCCCCATGATATACCGATTTGACAAACTAATTGAATTTAATTGAAACTGACAATAAATCCAATACAAGAAATAAAACAATTATATAAATAAAAGCCAGGTGCGGCCCCTCCCCCTTGAAATGCAAAAGTTATAAAAAATGATTAGTTTAGGATAAAATTTGGTCTTAATCTCAATTAGAAAAAGAGCAAATTGATAAATCAAGCGCTCCACAGAAAGTCCCCCCTTTCCAAAATCCGCCTCTGACAGTGTAACCGGTTGAGAAATTCAATTCTTCTACATAACTAAGCACAAAGTGCACTCATCATTAACTTTTATTTGGTAAAAATTTAAGAAAAAGTTCGAAACGTAAATTTATGTCTATTGCGCCAAACCCAGAAATAACATTTAATCTTTTTCTGTCAGTAAACTGTAGATTTAAAGAAAAAAAACTATATTAGTAAATACTCAGATTTTTATAGACAGTTTTTTCCGGAATGACTATCTGTAGTCTGAAACACCAAACAAAAGTTAAAATTTTCAGAAATAATGTTTCAAAATATTATTGTAAAATAATAATTTATCAAACAATAAGAAACTGAAAGTATGTTTCGCTTCAAAGCAAAGCACAATAGTGCATATTGTCCCAACAAACTGGTTATTCTTTCACCTGCTAAATTTTTTTCTCCGTCTTTTATATAAATATGAAATAAAATAGTTACTATATTAAACGAATGTCCAGGTTTATTTGCAGATATTGTTTTCTGGTCTTTTCTGCTGTTTACAGCTTTTCACTGTATACATTTTTAAAAGTTTATAAGATAACAAAAGTATCTTAAAAAATATTTGAAAATTGTCATGTTGATGTCAGCTACTTACCATTTTTTGTTAACTTTATTTCATCGATAATTTATTTTAAAAAATGCATAAAGTTGTCAGATTGCAGGATTTTACATCTAATACCTCAGAGATTTTGGGGGCTTTTATCGGCACCAGACACTCGGCTTCAGGTATCAATGTAACGAATCGGCACCCCTTTGTTTACGGGTGTAGAAAGCACAAGAAACATAATTTGATTAGGTGGTCTGATTTATAAATATTGTGATAAACTGAAGTTTCGCTTTATCTGGAACAATGCACTATATATACCATAAGGAATCGACTAATGCTAAATAGAGCAATAAGTTCAGTTTATAACAGTAGTGTTGGAAAATCGATATAAAGGATTACAAAAGAACCAGTTCGTCTATGAGTTGTTGCAAGCGGCAAAATTGCATAATACAAAGTATTTATCGTTTCTAAAGATAGGATGGTCGTTGAAACTAGTAGACATGTTTGAAGAATGCCCATTTAGAAACCCTTCTATATTTTTTAAAAGAAGGTACATCGCAGCTACCAAATGCTTATTTCCCCTTCTAGAAATTTGGCAATCAACAATCAATCGATTCATTTGGTCCCGTGAAACCATGTCTGGGCGTTGAACTCTTTCCTGGAAGTTTAATCTGCAAACGGTTAACAAGATTTATAAAGGGTTACTTACTGTTAATTTCTAAAAATTGATAATATTCAACCGACTTAGTAAGTTTCCAACATCGAAATATAATATTAGATCGTTTGCCGATATTATATTCCCGGTTTTCTGTTTATTTCTGAAAGAAATCAATCAGGAATTAAACTCTATTATAGGCTCAGTTGGAATAATTTAACAGATATCCATGCGGAGACTGACGAAATTGGACACAAATTGAAAACAAAATGCTTTCCTTGTCCTTGAGGGATATTTAGCTATCAAAATATAGGTTATCACTCTAAGGGTTGTGAATTAAGCTCCTGGTCACAATCGTATACTCTTAATTTCAAGTCAAACCTAACTATTTGAGTCGTATTCAGGAGAGCCGATTTTTGTTCCAAATGTCATTAAATGCATTTTAAAAGTAAAAATTAAATTTGCACATATTTGCATTTGTTTAATAAATTAATAATGTGCATTTTTAATACTTTAGGACGAAGAGTCTGTCTCGGCGAGGCTTTAGCGAGAATGGAGTTATTTTTGTATCTAACGGCAATGATCCAGAAATTTGAATTTCTACCTCCAGAAGGAGAAGAGCCACCAACGACTAATGGAACCTTTGGTGTAGTGCATTCTCCAATAAAATACAAGCTCAGAGCCCTTCCCCGTTATTGAACAGGATATGGCAGATGTATTCTCTCTGCATGGGAATCTAGATTGTCGTAAGGGTCTGAAAAAAGACTAAGATCTGTTACAATTGGCAACAACTTACTATGCCGTCATATTTTGTATGTTTAACTCATTTGAAGAATATTTAAAACTCTTCTTTATCCGTTTTGTTAACATGTAGTGTTGTATCTTTTTCCTTAAAGCACACTATTATTTACATTTTATAGCTATAATATTGAGTAAATGATCTTTAATCCTCCTAAATGTTTGGCCACTTCATTTTACGTTTTTTTTTATGAAAGGAGTTTTGTTTCTGTTTTCAATATCAATTCAAGAATGACATTTTAAAATTTCTGTTGTTGTTTTACAGCTGAAACTTAATTTTTCAGTTTTATAATAGCACCATTAATGGTAGAATGGTAAAAGAAGTTGGGCCAATTTCCTCGGAAAATTGATCACTTAGAGCGTCAATTTTCAAATTGTTTGTCAAAATTTTGCATTTCTAAATGTTCGAAGTCAAATAAATTGTATGCAAAAATATACACAAGTGAAACTTTAACGTTTCCAAGCGATTTTAAGCATTATCTCATGGGAATCCCCCATCGAAGTATTACTTGTTAGAAACATAATTGTAGTAGATGTGTAGCTGTATTCACAAAGCTTTAGGTTGGTTGTCAAGGTCTTCATGCTGAAAAAAATAATTTTCTTGAACAAAAACTGACCGTAATTTTATGTTATCTATATATTCGTTTTAAATTGTAAATCATAACATGTCCAGTGTGGTCCTGTGGTAAAGCGTACAGACAGTTATAATAAGATAATGTTTTTCCGAACTAGTTCAAATCCTGCAGATGACTTTTTTCAATGTTGCTATCTTTCTGGTTTTTGCTCCGGTGTTTGAATGTATTTGAAACTTAAAATGTCACACATTTAGCTTTATTAAAATATGAATACAAAACATAATATTTTAATTGTGCCAGTGCCTACAAGTAAACTATACGTTAGCCTATTATCAAGGTAATTTACCTGTCCGGCTCAAATTAGATTTACACGATGACGTTTATCATTTGAAATAAGAAACGGATAATATGACAATAGACACGATACTGAGTGATCCAAATACTTGAGAAGTTAGCCCTAGTCCTTAGACTATTTAAAAAAGAATTTGAAGACACCAGAGGGGCAGACAAAAATTATTAAATCAGAAGACAGACAAGACAATGACAAACAACTTAGATATTGTAACCTGATGTATATCTATGTTTCGAACCAGTCAAACGCATTTCCTGTTAATCAACAAAGACCAATGAACGTTAAAAGCATTTCATGAAATATAAAATTTCTCAAATGAGTAAAATGGTTTTTTTTTGCAATTTTGACCTAATTTCCTAGATGAAGGTAAGATTTGAAATTCTTTGAAATTGCCTATATTCTAAAACTGAAATGCAATGTTTCGTCGCCACGTAGACTAATCAGATGACACATACAACAGACTCCTTATTTCTACATTAAATTAATTGATAAATGAGCAAAAAAAACTTCATCTGACATAAACAATGCGGCAAATAATTATAAAAAGGCAGGGACTGCTTACTCTTCATGACCACCTGAGTACATCCCACCCTGTATTGGTGGGGTTTACATCGTTCGTAGTTATGTTTGTTATTAGTTTATATTTACATGGTATGTCATGTACTGACTTGTCTATGTACTCAAGTTTGCCGTGTCTGCCAAATGTCCTCCATTTTGTCCGGTCCTTCGGTTTTCTTTCGCTTACCCTTTCAATTCTTCCAAACAGAAAACAAAAATAAAAAAAACACGAGATTTATTATTACAAAGCAATATCCATTTTTAACGACCTTTATGTTGCCGAAACATCTATCAGGCACTTTATATATCATGTTGGCATTCAAAGTTTCTAGATACTGCATGTATTATTACACCTTTTTACAAATAATGGAATTAGTCATTGATACACATAATAGCTCACAATCAATACATAAAGCCGTTTCTGTTGTTTTTTTCCCTAAAATATCAGTCAACAATTAGTAAAAACTAACACTGAAAAAAAAAACACAATCTTTGGGATATATAAGCAAAACATAATAGCATCAAATCAATGAAGTCAAAATTTATTTTTGCAGTAATTCTATATTGACAAACTGTGAATCGATAAAAAACCACGCTATATTAAAAATCAGCGAATATTTAACGTACGAATAAAGCCAAATAAAAACCACCTAGTTGTTCAACCAATGATTTCATTTAATATTTTCATGTTTGTTCTCTTTATCTCAGCAACAATAAAACCTACCACCACGCGACAACATGTATGTTATATGTTACATGATGCGTTAATTTAATAGGGATACTTTAAAGAAAATTAATTTAAGGATATGTTGAACTCTCTCTCTCTCTCTCTCTCTCTTTCCTTGTAACAGCATCAACATCTTTGATTTCGTTATCCTCTTAGCATTCATCGTGCCTGCAGTACTCATTTGAGAATTAAGATTTTTTCTAAACTTAAATATTTAGATACTAGAGACGTTGATTGGATTCCAGAAAAAAGACCGGAAGCTGCAAATTTTTTCTTCTCAGCTTCTGCTACCATGACCATGTTAGTGATGGTTTTCAATGAACATCACTTATATTATATGCCTTTAAACAATGCAAGGGCTATTTTCAGTAAACCCCCGAGTTTACCCACGATAATTATTATCTCAAATAATTCAATTTCTTAAGTTTTTGTGTTTCTTATCATGTTTCGTAGGGCTTGGTCTTATTCCGTGATCAGCTTGTTCCCTCTTTGTTCATCCTTATTTCTTTGTTTTTTTATCTCGATTTCTCCTTTATAAGTAATGTTAATTCGAGCGATTTACAACATATTGACCAAATGAACCAAAATTTATTCTTGCACATAAATTATTAAAAGCCATCTATAAAGTTTAAATGTATCGTCTTGGTCGGTCAAATATAATGGAACTGCTTGTTGTGGTCGCACCTTCAGCCATTAAGGTCATTTAAGTCAAGTGACTTTTGGGACGTCATATACTCGATAACTTTGGCGACATACATCATCTTCAGTTGGTCTTTCTGACAAATTTACAAGTTTAAGAAAAAATATGCATTTGGATACAAATAAGTGTATCTTTCAAAATATAGTAATTTTAATATTTATGCTATAGATCTTTTTCTGCTCAAATGCATTTATAAACGACCAATTATAAAATGGTCGACATATATTCACCGGTTACGACACGCTACATTTTTTTAAATAATTAAAGTGTGCCGAACTGAAAATAAGAGAAAACTCAAATCAAAACTGAAGTGTTCGATGCCTACTAAAACAAACGACGATGATAGTTTGAAAACATAACTGTTTTGATCGAGTAATTGTTTTTACTATGATCGATAAATTGTTTTACTATACTGTATGTCAAAGGTTGTTGGAACGGGAAAAAATGTTATGGAAGGAAAACTCTCTTCCGTATGTTTATTTTGTAGATTGAAAAAAAGTGCAAGTAAGTTGCAATTATATTTTTTAGCAATAGCGATGTATTTTTAGCTGCGCCGAGTTTTTAATTTCTATGGGTGTTTTACATTGTAAAGTCAGCCATTTATTAGCCTGAAGTGATTTCTTGCACGCGCCACCTCGAGACCGGGAGTACACATTGTCAACGCTGCGTAATGAGTTAGTAATTAAACTAGGATAAAATTACATGCAAAAATGGTTTGAGGCGCACCTAAATTGAAATTCAAAAGTGATTCGTCTTATATGAATCACAAGAGAATGTCCACATAAAAGAACTGTGCGAAATGTTTTAAATTACTTTATCAAGGTAAAACCTAAGCGCCCCGGTGCAAAACGAAGATGACCGACCCTCAATGTTAAATCTTCGTCGAAAAAATCAAGGACAGATAATAGTGTTTAAAACTTTATTCCATAGCCTTAAATATAAACCGTTGACAGTTGAATATTTCTTTCGTTTGATTATAAATTAATACTTAGTCAGAAACTCACAAATAACTTTAAAAAGCTCGAAAAGCACACCTCAGAAAAGCCTGACATAGGGTATTGTGTTTAAATTCAGGGGTTTTTAACTTTTAAAGTGAGATTCATAGAACAATACATTTTCCTTAATAAATGTCATGCATTGTAATAAATAAACATATGTCGATCAACTAATGTGCATTGTCAAAACAGCTCTTAAAATTAAACACTTTATAAGCACGTTTAGATCTAAACATGTTTAGGATTGTGTTTATGTCCTAAGAGCATAAAAATCAAAATATGAAAATTTCTTCTTTGAAAATTATTTTCATAACAAAATTTGTTTTGAAAAAATGAATACTTGTTTGCAAAATTTTATTTGATAAAATTATAACCATTTTTGAGATTCATTTTTTACATAAATACTTGAATTTAATAAATAAAAATACTAAGAACCAACCAAAAGACATTATGCAAAATGTATAATTAATTTTCTTATAAATCCACTGTTGTAATAGATAAATGACTGATTCCGATAGCAGATCAATACTTAAACTTCTCTAATATAAATCCGAAAAGTTATCCGGAAGGGGTGTCATTCCAGTAAGAGTTCATGACTTACTAAGAAATCAATAAACAAGTAGAAAAGTAAAATGATACATATTATTTACCAGAATTCATTTTTTCTAAAGATCAAAACAAATATATCAAGTTACAGACAGCAGTAAAAACGGGCTCCAGAGTTAGTGTGAAACAAGCCATTCTAGAGGTGGGATGATTCAAATTTGGATTCTAAAAAATTCAGAGTGCTGTTAGAATGCTTCAAATCAAGGTCCCTTTCCTCTTGAAAAAGCATCAAAACATTTGATTTTTCCACAATGTATACTACTATTCCACATTGAAAATTCTAAGAAAAATTAAGAGCTTTAGTGAACTTCTGTTTTGTTAAGAAATGATGGCAAAAGTAAAAACAAATATTTGGTTCTAGGTATGGACAAATCTTATTTTGTTATTAGCCACTCTGGATTCTAACAAGCACTCTGAAGATGACATTTGCAGAATGCTAGATTTTTTGATCGACAACATTTTTTAATGTTTTGCAGACGTGTGTTTCAACAGATTGTTGGCAATCAAATGGGAATCAACTGTGCACTCTTTCTCGCCAATTTATTCCTCTATTTGTATAAGGCTGACTTCATGTAGAGCCTTTAACAGAGAAAAGAGAAAAAGTTTAATCAATTCTTTGGTTTTACGTTTCGCTATACAAATGATGTCCTTTCACTGCGGGGGGGGGGGGGGGGGGCTGGGTGACC
>JAULBM010295014.1:0-15332 GCA_032357055.1 Geukensia granosissima | reverse complement strand
GACGACATACCTAGATACATTTTCAGTAAAAAGTATGCCATCTACATCCCATTTTAAAATCTTCAAAATTGTAAAAAGTCGATTTCCAAAGTGAGCTGCGCTGACAGTAGATTGAAATTTGTTTTACTTGGTATTATTTGGTCAATAGTTCCTACATTTGAATATCATCACATTTTAATTTTCGGGCCTTCTACAGTTTACCTTAGGTTGTGGATATATGTGTCCATTATTGAAGTGTAGATGTTTGTAATTTATAAGTATTGGATGGCTGGTTATCTCCCTTTTCTATATTTACAGTATTGTATTTATATTCGATAGTTGTATTTCAGCACACTGGCTTCAATTCCATATTTATATGAAAACACTGACTGAAGTCGCAGAACATTATTGACTCTGTTTTCGTCTTTAGAGTTGAGAAAATTTTGAGACTTTAAGACTTTTTAATTTATGCATGGAACTAAAACCAATGGAAGACAAATCCATTTTAAACACACCTCGTTTCGGCTACATTATGTTTATTCTTAATTAAGTAGCAAAGAATTTAAGGAGAGCCATGTTATCTGGAGACTTATATGTAGTATGTTCCGGTGAATTGTTTTGAAATCGTTGTTTATCTGTGAAACAAACATATTTTTTGACTGAAACATTCAGTATACATGTAATGTATATTTTGTGATGCATCCGTATAATGTTGGCAAAACGAATCCTTTAGCTATCATTTACTAACCATCCAATATATTCTTTTCAGATCCACCCAATATGTCAACGCAGATGACTTTACAGCACAGCAAGTCATTGCTGTTTAACATACTCCCAATTAGGTACAAAACCAGTATGAAAAAATCTGCATCGTTTGACGGCACTGCCGAGGTAGATGATCAGTCAGGATTTATGCACCCGCCACCAATAACGAAGAGCAAGAAATCAAAATCAATGTCTTTTGGTATACTTCCATTCAGATCCAAATCAAGTGGGAAAGATATTGAAAATTTATCAACATCTTCATCTCTATCAAAATTTGTGACAAAGACCAACAAAAAGCTTTCGGCCCGTAACACATCAGCACCTTTGAAAAAATCTATGTCGGAAAATGTACATTTTGGCATAGAAGAAAACGTTTACGAGGAAGAAACCGACAAGATTATGCTAAAGGACGATTTTGTCAGTTCTAGCGATGATGAAGAAGCTGATACTGGATTTATCAATAGATCTTTTGATAAGGAAGTCAATCAACATGCTGAGATCTATAAAACATTTGGAAGTAATGGAACAACATCCGGGCAACTTAAAGATGGTTCTAGTGTTCAGTACATTGGCAAAGGACGATGTGCTGTTGCTGATTTACTTAAGAATCGACTTGTGATTTATTCAAAGTCAGGAACAAAGAGAGTAATTTTACAAAATGAGGATACTATTGAACCATGGGGGCTTGCTTTACATGAAAATGTTTTTCTTACAACGTCTAGAAGAAAGAGACTAGTGATTAAATTATCTCATTCAGGAAATCTTGAAGAATCGTCCTTTGGAGCTACATTATTTAAAGATCCCTGCGGAATAGCAGTAACAAAAGAACATAGGATCATTGTCAGTGATATACAATTAAAGAAAGTTTCCGCATATGAATGGGGCGGAAACTGGCTATATGACCTTTGTACACCGGGCAATTATGTTGACAAATTTAAACTTCCAAGGTACATTACTGTATCTCCTTTGGGGAACATTATAATTTCAGATTCCGGTCATCATTGTATTTATATGTTTTCTGACCAGGGTTGCTTTATAAAGACATTTGGATCGTATGGGGTTGGTGACGGACAGTTTAAAGCTCCGTATGGGTTATGTTGTGACCAGTTTGGTAACATATTTGTTGCTGACCATTATAATGACAGGGTATCATTTTTCTCAAAGGAAGGAGAGTTTGTTTGTCATGTAGTTACACGAGATGACGGAATATTTCACCCACAGGGAATTTCACTCAGTCCAGATATGAAACTTTTTGTAACGCATGGTTCACTCAAGGCCTGCGAGGTTAAAGTTTTTAGTTTGCCATGCAAATCGCAAACTACGGAAAAAGATTTGACTGTTTTCAAAGTATGAAATCCTTGATATCTCTTGTGAAATGTGTGACGTGATAATGAAAAATCACTCACGCTAGGGAACTAGCTTAATAGATAATGAACGAAATTCTAAGGTCAAATGTTCTTTTTAAATAAATAATTGTTCACAATATAAAACAATGTATAAAATTTCAAAACGGTGAATTGTCCATAAGAGTCACAACTCGGAAATCCAAATATGGAGTACAATAGAAATACGGTAAATCTCCAAGTACAATTATTGTCTCTTAAAAGGTCGCTTACGGTTTCCGTACACAATCGGTTATCCGAACTGTTTTACGTACAATAAATGTCTCCTAAAGTCCCACTTACGGTTTCCGTACACTCTCTACTGTCGGTTTTCCGAACTGTCCTACCAAAATAGCCCTAACAAATTTATACTATAGACATGTGAAAGACAAGTTTTCACTCGAGTTTGACATGCTGACACATTTAGGTAATAAACAATAACAGATAATTGAATTTGACATTAAAATTCTAAGTACAGTCAATTAACCCTAATCTCATAATTCGCGAATTAACAGACTAAATAGATAATTACAGAGTCAAACTTGTCACTGGAGCGTAAATTAAATTGGAAAGTTTTGACTAAAATGCCAATTTTGTTAACAATTAAAACTGTCAATTTTTTACACCACGACAATGCTCTAAAACAATGGACCAATCAACATGAAACTCATCTAGTTTCTGCGCTTCCTATGGTAGAATTTTAATATAGCTTCAGTAGAGAAAACTGCCAATAATGCGAATTGAAACTTAAAATTAAAATTGTAAAATTATTTCAAAATAATTGTGTGACCATAATTTTCGTTTACTCAAAACATAAGAAAATTCATAGTGCATTTTTGTAATTAAGCGTTCTAAGAGTTGCCAGATTCATATTTTATTTTTATGTTAAAATAAATTTTGGCAAATCTTTTGTCTTAGTTAAATCATTTCTATAAGATAACACAATTCTTATATTTCACTTTAAGGAAAATAATGCCAATAATTCAAACCTCTGCACTTACTTTTGCTTATCAGAGACACAATATTCCGAAGGACAACAACACGTTTTGGACTCAAGATTTTGGCTAAAAAATGAAACGTGACTAATTATATTTAAAATATATTTTATATGTATATTTATAATTGTATTATTTTATATCTTTTGTATTGAATAATGTCTATAAAAATACAACAGTTTTATAAATTTAATTGGTCCTATAACGGTCACATGGCGCGTCGAAATTATTTTTAATATATAAATACTAAAATATTGCTTTATTTAATGCGATTTTGTCGATTTTAGTATAGATCGCACATAAACATCAGAATCAAACTTTGTACAATTGAATATCTCTCAAGCGCAAATATTATAATATAATATTGCCTTTCTGATTTGTCGAAATGATGAAAATCATATAAGAATATATTAAGAATTATTAAATGACGGTTGTTAAACATTGCTAAATAGCATTCTAACAAAAACATGATCGTGTCACAAAATCTTAAATTTTGGCCAAATATGGAACTTAATGTACCTATTCCTTTACGATCTATCTTAGTATAGACACGATTGTTCATGAGACATCCATCCACCAAATGACAGGCGAAATTAAACATCTACATGTCCCATTACGGCCTTCATTAAAGCGCAATCCACAATAATCCTACAATAATATAAAATATCTTCGAAAATTTTATTTATAATTGAACACGTATTGTCAGTATACCAAAAGCAACATAAAGGTGTAGAACTATCTGACAATTGTTATGAATCATATCAATTATATGATCTCTGATGTAACAGTAACATATTCGTGTTCTTTGATAAACTGCAATAGATTTGAATAACATTCCAATGACTTGGTCGCATCACACAAACTATTAATTGGATTTTCTATTGATTCTATGACTACATTTGAATTTCGCCAGCGATCCAACATACGAACTGCCTGTCTAACAAGACCATTTTCTGTAGATATTATGTGGTCAATATCACTGCTGTTAAAGCCGAGCTTTTCAGATATGGCTTTCCAATGTTTGGCAATGATATATCCAATCTTCCCGATACTTTGGTTGGATAATAGTCCTAAAATAATAATGAAAACATTGGCATGTAATTTGATTATGATTTCAGTAAATAAGAAATATGACTTTGTCAATAGACAATCAACAAACTATATGTTTAATCATACAATAAAATAAATCAAGGCCAACAAGGGACTACTATAATAAGCGTATGAAATCTGGTCCATTTTAAAATATATTGAAATAAAAGTATGTCCATTCACTTTAAATGATACAAACTATATTATCCTTAGATAACATTGTTTATATAGACTATTCATTTGCTATGCACTTCTTTACAAAATATCATTTTTAATACGCAAAATTATGATGATTGTATTACCATTGACCTTTTTTAAATTTCTTCTGATAAATGACGAATCCATTTTTAAATTTATTGTTATACATTCACCATTTTTGCTTTAGATTAGGTCGATTGTCGTGGTATCTATAGTTTCATAATTTGTATCCTGGGCCTTTTACAGCTTCCGTTATGGTATGGACTCTGGTTCATTGTTGAAGGCCATAATGGGACCTGTAGAAGTTGAATTTCTACTTTCACTTGGTGGGTGGCTGTCTCATGGACAATCATGCCACATCTCCTATTTTTATACTTATTGTGATCTATCTTACAAAACTTAGCAGGTGTTTGAACACACGGAGATACCAGCTGCTAACAAATATTTTACAGAATATTGATGAATATAATTTAATATTTTGTGCAGGCGTTATCAGTTAAGATTGACGTAAAATCAATTTTATCTTAAAATAAGAAGAACTTACGCCATAATATTTACTGATATTTGCTGTAAACTGTACCTTACTTTTAAGCCTCTCGACCAACCAAAAAACTTTTAAAAAAACGTTTAGCGGACTTTCGACAGGGGCTTCCGACAATATTTTGATATAAAACTGCGCCGACTAATATTGATTGTGACTATACGCTGGCTTTTCTAATTAATAACACGACAGGTGCCACTAGTGGAGCAGGAGATGCTTACCCTTCCGCAGCATCTGAACTCACCCTGGTCTTAGTAGGGTTCGTGTTACTCCAGCTTTACATTTCAGTGTAGTGTTGTGTGTTCTATATTTGTCCTTCGTTTCATTTTATTGATCATGGTCTTGTCTGTCTTCCGACTTCACGATTTCTGTCTGCCCCTTTAATATCTTCGAATTTCTTGAACAATAAAAAAATTAAAATGTTCGATGTGAAACCATTAACCGTCGTGTTTTGCACAATCTCGATAGTTAATCTTAAACATCAACTAAGTTAAATCATCATTTAGTAATAAAAATTATTTTGATTCTATCTCAATTATGAAATCTTTTTCGTATTGTGGCCTTGATGACATGAGTGAAAACATATATCAAGAAACTGTTCAACATTCACAGTCCATTAATTCGTACATGGTACTTAAATTTCTAACCTTTAAACAACATGTAATATAAAGTATAAAAAAGTATCATATAAGTTTGATGCAAGACAGTAGTGACTAAAAAAAATGTGGTGTAAATGTCAAGGAATGAAACCTAAATTTCAGATGTAGAGGTGTCCACCAGAAGTCTCCACAAGGCCTTCAAAAACGGTGAAATCCCAGTCCTTAATCCATTTAAAGAACTTATTGTTACAGTTTAATTACAGTCTAAGTATTAAAATGTAAAGGTATATAACCATAAAAGTGAAATTAATAGATATGACATAAAGACAATCTAGTGGCTACGTGACTTGGGACAGGGGCAAGAAAGTAGCATTGAGGTTACTCAATTTGTTTTGTTTTGTTGTTTTTGGGGGGGTCTACACTCTTTTCTTTCTAAGAGCATAATTTTAATTGGAAAATGTATAAATAGTTCCTCTATGAGGTTCCTTGCTTGGACCCCTTCCCCAAAAACAAAATCTCAACTCCGTTTAACAATCAATCACTAGATTTCACCTATCAAAATCTAAAAAATGATAAAATGAATGTTATAAAGTTGTAGAAGTTCAAATCATATGCCAAATATGATAAACTTTAGAGTAGGTCCTTTTTAGAAAAGACTGACGCAAAGAAAATTATGGCACGACCAGACATGCAGCGATTAGCATTACGCAGTTAACACAAGTTTTCAAAAATAATTTTAAGTTTAATAACGCAAAAAGGCACAGGCACTTACATGTATTTCCAGTTCTAATCGTGTCAATATAATTGTCTTTTTTATTCTGATTAATTTATTGTTATTACTACATTTACAACTCTTTTAAGAATTTAACTGATTTTGATATGTTGACATGTCTTTAATTTTTGTCAATTTTTTAACCGTTAAAAGAAATTGAATTGCTGTTGCCGTTTTTTCTTATATATCTCGACCGCCTCGATGGTGTAAGGGTTGGAGTGCTCGCACCGAATGTGAAAGGCCCGGTCGGGTCAAACCAAAGACATTAAAACTGGCATTACCTGCTCTTTGCTAAGAACGCAGCGCAAAGATTGGTCGGCCCAGTCAAAATAATGTGTCTTGGTTAAGTGACATGTTTTCCTGCAGACTGTTGCTTTCGTGGGCTACTTCTTAAAAAATACGACTCAGCCTGTCTGTCTAGAACAAACCAGGGTTCATTCAGCACAATTCATTAATAGCCTATCGTCCTGAATTTGAATGAAATATTTTCCGCTTAATGTTTAGCGACATTCAATCAATCAGCTCCCCGACGAAAAACAAAATTAATGTGTCATTGGCCCACACAGTGTCTAATAGATCTAATATTGGAAAGTAATTGAATTATTCAAACATTGAGCTATCTTTTATTGTATTAAAACAAAATCCTTTTCTTTTTTAATCATTAACTGTTCTTAATATTTAGTGTCATATAGTCACGTGGTGGATTGATTAATTTCTTGAAAAACGTGGGGGAAATTGTTTTGTCGATATCGTTTTTCATAGAACGTTTCTGTTTATGTATCTGACACAGTTTGTGGAGATTATTTTACACTATCTGGTAAAATGTAATTGAAAGGCTTACAAGACTAATATGTCTTATGCTATGAGACTTTCTAATAAAATGTAAACAGAACTGATGTATCTCACTCTCCCAGGTTTTTTTGAAAGAAACCAAAAACTGAACAGCTTAATAAGATAGAGACCGATCTGTCTCACTTTATCGCATATGATAATGATGGTTATAAAAAAATTTTTTTCATTAATAACATTAGATATTTTCTTATTGTCAGCTCCGTTCATTTATGTCACAATATAAAAAAATTCTACATTCAAATCTCCGCCCGACCCGATTTTTTCAAATTTCCGCTGAAAAAATGCGGATTGGAAATATCCCAGTTGTGTCCGACTACGACCGGAAAAATTGTTCATTTTGACTCTTCCGGAACAGAAAACGACAGCATGGTAAATTAAAAAAATTAAATTCGCCCCTACCCCACCTAATCTAAATTGTTTTAAAAATTGGATGAGAATCTAGGATGTTTTTTTCATTATGGACTTACCGGATGAGAACACCATCGACATGTGTTCAACATCAAGTGTTACAAACAACCCTTTTTAAAATTCAGTATTTTAGCTTTTCTGTGAGAAATTTTGACTCTTTAGAAGCCAAGATTATTTTTAAGAGACTATCTTCCGCTATACAGAAGACATCCTTTCACTGAATAACTCTATATTTAGTGACTATGTTGACCTCATCTTATACCATTGAACATGAAATCAAAGATACTATAGAAACAGAAAGGTCTGCTTCTTACATAGACTTACACCTAGAAATTGACAGTAAGGGCGGGTTAAGAGCCAAACTTTACGACAATATATTGACTTTGATTTTCCGATTATAAACTTTCCGTTCATGTCTAGCAACATTCCAGATGCACCTGCATACGGAGTGTATATTTCACAATTGATACGCTTCTCCAGGGCTTGTGCTGCCTATCAGGAATTTATTGATAGAGGGTTGCAGATGACAAGAAAGCTACTGAGCAAGGGTTCCTGAGGTAAAGATTGGAGTTATCAATACGGAAGTTTTTAGGTCGCCATAATGATTTGGTTGACCGGTACAAAATATCCATTTCACAGATGACATTGGATATCTTCCGACTGTCTTGAATAGAAAACCATTCCTATACCGGTTGTGACTATACACCGGCTTTGAATACTGAGTAACATGACGTGTACCACTAATGGAACAAGAGTTGCTTACCCTTCCGGAGCACCTGTACTCACCCTGGTTTTGTAGGGTTCGTGTTACTTCAGCTTTAGTTTTCAGTGTAGTGTTGTGTGTTCAACGTTTAACTTTCGTTTCATTTTTATTGACCATGGTCTTGTCTGTCTTCCGACTTAACGATTTCTGTCTGCCCCTTTGGTATCTTTGAATTCCTTTAAAGTAGCAAGTATTTTATTAACCTTGGTGACAATATATGCCTAGATGACATTTACATTGAGAATTCTTAGTAGGAATAATGCCTTGGCGGCATAAGGATTAAGCCCTGGTGCTAAAATTTTAGCCTTGGTGACTGTATATATTGTATTTGAGTATCTCAAGGTCATTTTGAGGTCATTTAAAGTTAGACAGTTGGAATACAAAAACAGTTTATTTGTATATTCTATGGTTTTTATGAACGTGTTTTACTGATTTTTTTCAAATTTGGATATTATTTTTATCTAACATAAATTATGTTTTTGAATTTTGTTTCCCCCATCCACCTTCAATTTATGTTGTATGGAATACAATGCTGTTGTCTTGTATACAAGTCATTTTAACTGTAAAGATATATTTAAATGTACAATGACAAAATAGCTTACATTTGGAAATTAAAATGAAATAAAATAAACATTTTGGTATGTATTATGTAATACGGTCATTTATCGATTCTGTGTTATTTCCTCTTGCGGAATTGCAGAATAGACTTTGAAATTGAAACAGTTGCAAGAGTTTAAACAGAAATAAGTACTTGACTTGAGCGTTAATAATATTGGGAAACTGAAGGACATTCTCCAAATGGCAGGTCGCGAAGAAAGGATATAGAACAGGCAAGATGGACTTTTTGTATGCTTTTGTACTTTTCATGAACCGTGTCTCTCACTTTTCGAAAAATCCCATGCAAACATTTAGACATTGTCAGAAATCAACAATTTTTACATGAGCACAGGACAATTAATGACACTTGGGATATTTTTAAAACCCCATTCAGTTACCGGTAAGATAGCTAAATCTCTTTCTTAACCGCCCTTCCAGATTTTATAATTGTTTTAAGACAGAATGGTCAAAATGTGAGAGACAAAGGTTCATTAAACACACGTTAATGTTTTGAAGAGCTTATAAATTTACCTTTCCAACAATATTTGAATAGATTAATGTATGTTTACATGTTATTAAACGTCCGTGAAATTTAAATTACCTGTAAAACGAAAATAGGCAAAAATAATATGGTGGGGTACAAAAAACACAGTATGACCTAAAAGCATCCCAATATTATGTTTGTTAAATATGAAAAAGGGTATAATTACAAATTTTAAAAAGTTTGTAAGGATGAGTCCTAGCGGGGGGGGGGGGGGGTGCACGGTAGACCTTCCTAGCCCACCGCCTATTATACAAATTAAAAATGTAAATGAAATAATTGGATTTTTTAAAATTAAATTATCGAAAAAATGTATTTTTCATATCCAGGTGCAGCTATGCTTTTAATTTTTTATAGTTGCACAGTTTTTGAGGTGTAAAATCGGCAAAGTGTTTCATTTTTTTAGATGAAGGTTAAGTAAACCATTTGGTGTTGCAAGCAATGCTGTCAAATGCTATTTTATACAAACTTTCATGTCAAAAGATAAATTGAGGTAAATGGAAAATATGTGTCACACGATGAAGTGCAAGACTGCTCTACTCGAATGCCGCGCCACGACGTTTTTGCTAACAAATGAATTAAACATTATTATTATTATTATTGGAATAAATGGTAGTACATGGCATGCAACGACAATATTTGTCTAAACTTCCAGAATAAATCACAACAGTAAAAGATGGACAATTTCCATACGTTGGTCTATCGCTTTTATTTTTTGTCAATTTAGTGCATAAAGTATGGAATTTTTACATCTTGACACCTTATTTGCTGTAAAGAATTATCAATTATTGTGTTATTTATGTTTAATATCATGTATCGGAAACGAAAAATCCTAAATAGTACTACTTTGATGTAATTAAAATATCACAGACAATTAAAAACAATAATTTGATTCACTCTGAATGGAACGGAGGTAAAGTTAGTTAAATAAAAACGTTATATAGGTAAATAAAACGTTTATAGTGTGTATAATGCACTCTTCCGGTTAAGGCCCGTACGGGAGGTCAAATATTCCATGGGTCAAATATCAAACTGAGAGAGGGGCTTTTTGTCAAGACTTTTTTCACCTAGCCATCCTCTTTCAATCTTAATGAAACTTGGCCCAGATGTTGAGAATAAATAGTCCAATAAAACCTATATAGTGAGTATAGTGCACACTTTCGATTAAGGTCCGTATTGGAGGCCACTTCTGACATAATTGAATATCAAACTAGATGTCCGTTCATTTGAGAACCTATTCCCCTAGCCATCTTCTTTCAATCTTAATGAAACTTGGCCCAGATGTTGTGCGTTAATAGGCAAATAAAACGTATATAATGTGTATGACGCACACTCCAGGTTTAGGCCCGTACGGCAGATCAAATATGTCATTTGTCGAAAATCAAACTGGGAGGGGGTATTTTTGTCAAAACTTTTTTCACCTAGCCATCCTCTTTCAATCTTAATAAAGCTTGGTCCAAATGTTGAGCATTAACAGGACAATAAAACCACTTTAATGTGTATAGTGCACACTTTCGATTAAGGTCCGTATGGGAGGTTAAATCTGACATAATTGAATATCAAATTAGATGTCCGTTCATTTGAAGGGCCTATCCCCCTAGCCATGCTCTTTCAATCTTAATGAAACTTGGCCCAGATGTTGTACGTACATAGGCAAATAAAACGTATATAATGTGTATAACGCACACTCCCGGTTAAGGCCCGAACGGAAGGTCAAATATGCCATGGGGCGAATATCAAACTGAGAAGGGGGGGGGTTTGTCAATACTATTTTTCACCTAGCCATCCTCTTTCAATCTTAATGAAACTTGGCCCAGATGTTGAGCATTAACAGGACAATAAAACCTATATATCGGTATAGTGCACACTTTCGATTAAGGTCCGTATGGGAGGCCAAATCTGACAAAATAGAATATCAAACTAGATGTCCGTTCATATGAAGAGCCTATTCCCCTAGCCATCCTCTTTTAAATAAGGTCAAATATGCCATGGGTCGAATATCAAACTGAGATGGGGATTTTTGTCAAGACTTTTTTCACTTAGCCATCCTCTTTCAATCTTAATGAACGTTGTACACTATGCAGTAACGTCTTCACACCATAATCTCCACCTGAATTTCTTTACGCAGATTCAACTTTGTGAGTTTCCTGCCATCTTCGTTTTTGGTGAGAGCGCATAAGTAGAAATTAATGTAAAATGTTGCTAACATTTCATTAATTTGGAAACTCTCTCATGATAGTTATCAGAAAAAGTTAATTGTAAATTATTAAAATTATAAATTTCCATTCAGGCACACCCAAAGTTTGATTACTTAATTATTACGCAGTTTTGACAATTTTTACTCCCAGTCTCGCCCTTACGCCTGTTTAAATCCACCTCCGGCGAACAAATGGCTAATTTTACTATAAAATCCCCGTAGAGAATTAAAACCTCGGCGCAGCTTCAACTACATCGTGATGGTTTCAAAGTATCATTGCAAGTTTCTTGCACTTTCTCAATCTACAAAACAATCATTATTTTGCAAGAATACGGTACTCAGTTTTTCTTTCATAACCTGTTTACCCGTTCCGACATACTTTGACATAGAGTTTAAATGGAAAATCATTTGCTAAATCTTATCATTTTTCTGCAAGCGTATATCACTAAAAGATGCGAGCGCACATTATCATAGAGCCGTTCTAATTGAAGACAAACTTTTTATTGACAGAAGACGTTTCTTTCCCGCATCGCTTTGTTACCCGCATTAGCATCCGAAACCAGCCATCTAAGCCTACATGACAAAAATATTCCACATACAGGCGTCGTCGATTCCACCTGTGTAAGAACCAAAGAAAATGTGCCGGGGGCAACAGGACGGGTGTGCAGATTAATGAAAATAAAAAAATAAGTGTAGCGATTGTGATGTTAAGAAGAACTCTAAAATTAACAGAATTTACTGATTTCATTGAAAATATGATGTTTTTGATTTTTTAAGAGACAATACTTAATGATTTAGTTAACCCAGATTTCCTGACGGTTACTCGTATATTACAAAAATGGAAAAAGATGGGTAAAAATCGGGTTAATTAGTATGATTTATTAAACATGTTTAGAAAGTCATTTCTCTTTCATAAATACTGAAGGTCAATTTGTGTCATTGTGTAAAAATATCCAGATCATTTTACTAAATCTAGATAAAAATTTATATACCGCCGAAAATTCGAAATATTCTTATCCAGAGGCGTATTATGAGATCGAAAACGAGTTGTTGTTAAATTTTAGAAACTCAAATATGCTGTTCTTTGGTCTGTGACTTTAAAACAAAAAGTGGTATGTTAAATAAAATAGAAAAAAATTACAAGAATGCAGTTATCAGTATAAAAACACCACAAAGCATACAATTAATATAGATTTGATCTTGAGAAGAAACTGAAAACACATCAGAATCATATGCTAAGGAATGGTGGAAAATCTTTGGTAAATTTTTGAATAATAAGGATGTCAAAGATAATATATCATTACAATCTTTATATGACTAATTTAAAAACTTGAACGCGGACAGTGATCCCTTTGAAGAAAAAATTGAATTTAATTTTGGTAATTTGACACCAGATAAAGAAGCATTCTTAAACGCTCCTATTAACAGAAGAGGAATATTTAAAATTGTAAAAAGGTTAAATCTACTGGGTATGATAATATACTTAATGAATATATTTAATACAGTTTAGATGGTATTATGATATATATGCATTATTATTAAATATTATATTAGACACTGGAATATACAAAATATTTGGAAAAATGGTATCATGATCCCGGTCAAAAAACAAAAGGGGCTAAATTGGAACCATGTAATTACAGGGAAAAAAAACTCTTAATTATTTTGTGCAGTAGTGAAGAACACGCAATAAATTTTCAGATGAAGTTAAACGCATTACTAAAGCTCGACCACAGAAAATATTTTTGTACTGTATTATTGATTTCAATTTCTTTTTCATTTGGAAAGTAATTATTTTGTTGCATGCAGATTTTAAAAGTGCATTTGACACTGTCTGGAGAGTGGAGTTTTGGCAAAAAATGCAAAAATCTATTTTTTTATTTTTTTATTTTTAGGTTAATTCATAATATGTATCGAAATATTAAGACATATATAAGACAAGGAAGAGAGTATTCAGCATTTGTTAGTTGTGATATTGGGGTAATACAAGGCAAAAATCAATTTTCCTTATTTATTTTCATTATTGTTTAATGACTTGGAAACTTTCTTTTTGGATAATGATATCAATAGTCTTGAACAGAATTCAGAAGAATGTAAAAAAAAACCCAGTTTGTACTTAAAATTTAGGTAATATTATATTCAGACGGTACTGTTATTATTTCGTAGGGTTTACATCATGCAAATTCGGTATTTGAAAATTATAACAAAACTTAGAAATAGACAGTTAATACCAGTAATACAAACAGTGTAATATTTAGTAAGAAGAAATTCAAGACAAAAACTGAATATAAAATGTATGGTCAAACTATTAATATCACGGATCTCTCCTCCTATCTCGATGGTTTTTTAATTACAATGACAATTTTTCACAGCAAGGAAAACACTACTTGATCAGTCAAATAAAGCTTTATATGCATTGTATAGACAGATAAGAAATCCCTATACCTATTGATCTGCAACTGAAACTTTTTGATGCATTCGTAGTTCCCATTCTTATTTATTTCTGTGATTTTTTTAGATTAAACAAAGTTTACAAAAGATGCATCTGCAGCCATATCTTCTGATATTACAATATTCTGATAGAATATATATGTGCAAACTCCGTTGCTCAAATCTAAAACTCCCAATAGAAACTGGGAGATGGACAAATAAACCTTAAGATGAAAGAATTTGTCACTTATGTCAACAAGGTATTGGTAATGAATTTCAATTTCTCTTCGTGTGTACACATCCGCAGATTACTGCACTCAGAAGTAAATTTATTTCACAATATTATTGTAAAAAACGTTTTCAATATAAATTGAACGGATTGTTATCATAATGTAATGTGTAATTACCCTTAAGAAATTGATACCATTTTTGTGAAGTAATATTGCACTTAGATAACTTACATTCTTAATGTTGTGTCTGAAAATTCCCAATAGAAACATAGATTTTAAACTAAGATATGTGTACAATTCTGTTATTGTTGTGTATTTTCATGATATTCCTGTGGTTTATTAATGTAATTAGATTGCTTTACCTTTCTGCGGTCTATTATTGGGTAAATTCATATTGTAATTGGACCTCTTGTACACAATTTGTGTCTGAGGATTAGTAAATGGTTTGTTGTTGTTGGTGGTGCTGGTCCATCTGCATCATCAACTTAAGGCATTGATGGGAATAACAACAGTAAGGATAACAACAGTTAATTATGTACACGAGATGCATCTACCGGCGGAAAGAGGGAGAGTAATCCTACCTTGAGGGTAGGGTTGTTTCCTTAGAGAAAACAGCAAAGTAGAAGTAGTGCAAGATCTTAATGAAAAGCTTAGGGCATAATGCTTACATGAGGTCCCTATCATTCCTCTGAGTTTTTTATCACTTGAAGAATTTTCCAAAATGACCAAAAACTAGAGTCTCAGAAGGCTGAGCCTGTTTCGCTCACCTGCCTTTTGGCAAAGAAGTTTCAGCGGAGAAGATTTTTAATGAATCAGCCAATCAGGAACAAGATTTGTCTGGCGGCCTTGTTTTTGTCGCCTTGGGATGAAATGGGGAAACTTCATGGATGCTCTACATCAAATATTAATCAATTTCTCCAAGCAGTTTCAGCCAATCAGAAACAAGAATTATCTGTGGCAGCCATGTTTAGTTTCAGATCAAGATAAAATTAGG
>JAULBM010295003.1:0-15332 GCA_032357055.1 Geukensia granosissima | reverse complement strand
TTGGGAAATGCCACGTCCTAAGCACGCTAAAGACCCCTTGTAACAGCTCTTTTTGAGTGGTCCGTAGGCGGCCAGTTTTCCGCCCCTATCCAACCCGCAATTTTTCCAGGGGCAGTCTAAAAGTCCCTCCCTTACCGGTCCCTTTGTTACAGTCTACATACTGATTTATTGTTTGCGAACTTGTTTTCGTCCTGAATATGCATGAAATATTTGTCACTGGACGTTAAACAACAATCAATCAATCAATCAATATAAGAACTTATAGTGTTTTAGTTTCAAGCTTTGACTCTTATCTTTCCCACAGAAACCCTTGGCTCAGTAGCCTTTTTGTCAACTGCAACCTCCATCAATAAACTCCTGATAGAAACCACAAGCCCTGTAGAAGCGTATCAACTGAGAAATATACACTCCGTATGCAGGTGCGGCTGAAATGATGCTAGACATGTACGGAAAGTTTACAATCGGAAAATCAGTCATCTCTCTTGTCGTAAAGTTTACTTCTTAACCAGCCCTTACTGACAATTTCTAGGTGTATGTCTATATATGAAGCAGATCTGTCTGTTTCTGTAGTATCTTTGATCTTTAAACGGACTTAAACCAAATGGGTTTCAGATGCAGCTCTTATACTTCCTCGGGACTATCTTTCAAACATATAGTTAGTAGGAGAATATAAAGAATTGCCACAATGGTCAGTTCTGCATCAAGTTTTATTTAATTCTTTTCTAAATGGTATTTTCTACTTCATACAGGTTCCTTTCTCTACAACTACACTGATCATAAAACTCTTTCTTGTGCCAGGTATAATCTCGCTGAAGTCAAAATAAAATTGGAGCCAGATAGTTTAAAATTAATTTATACACCGGTTTACAGTGAATCAGATGAAAGCTAAGCCTAAAACGTTTCAGGCACTTGTTATTAGCGTTAATGAATAAGATGAAAATCTTACTTTTAATCTTAATGATATCATCATAAATTGTGTGGCGTAAGTAAAGAGCTTTTGGTGAAGAACAATTGATTACCAGTTAAAAAATGATAATCACATAGCCAATATCATAAAGAAGGCCTCTTAACAAGAAAATGTTCTAAATATGGTAGAATTATATTTGAATAAACTAATTAGATTAACAATTAACATTCTTTCATCCTAAAATACAGCCATATTAGATGCCACTTGTGTGGCGAGTTAAATACTAAAAGTATGGAAAAGATTTGATAGAGGGTCCTTAAGTTCATCTAAAATTATAATAATACACATCAAAACTTTTGATCTAATCGAAAATAGAAATATTGCAGTCGAAACTTTTTAGATCATAAATAAAAATAGCCCAGTATATCTTCATTATCTTATTGAAATATTAGAAAATAAATATAATGTCAGATATCAGAACAAAACAAAACTACCCAGGCAATGGATTAAACTCATTCAAATATTTTGCTGCTTAATCATGGAATGACTTGCCAGCCGACTCCTGTTTCGGCAAATTATACCACTGTTCTTCTTGCTTGTCATAACACTTCTATTTACTTTAATGTATTTTGATTTGATGTACAGAGATCTCTTGTATTTGTTATAATGTGGAGAAGGGAAGGCAAACCGAAGGGTTAAACAAAAAGGGAAAGTCTACAGACACGGCAATCTTCAATACACGAACAAGACGGAACATGACACACATACACACCTCTCTAAAGACACCTGTTGCATTTTCCATTTTCAAATCTGGTACTTTAAAAATAGGAGATTTCATTTCAGGCAAAGAAGGTAGGTTTAATGAGATCACAACCTCCAGGCGGAGAAAGCAAACGATCTATTTTTTGGTTTTCTCCGAAACTTCACAGGAAAAGATCAGGAAAAGAAAAGATATTTCATACCGACCGACAAGATTCTGGTGTCGATTGTAAAACTTATCTGACAGATAATTTTTTTTCAAGGACCTAGCTCCATCTAGAAAATCGCTGTATTGGACATATGCTCTTACAAAACGTATGTTCTGGAGATATAGATACGCCATACTCCGGGGTCGCTGGAATTTTACAGCCCACGAACGGGAAATAAACTATTGGAAAATCAAGTTTCTCATATAGTTTTATGTGAAGCCTTCACCATTGTCTAAATCGAGAAGAACGTGAAGATAAGAAGCAGACTTGGCAGTGTTTGTTGCTTCTTTAATTTAAAGCCCATTTGGGTAAATGAGATGAAGTTAATTGCCGAACAGTGAATTGTGCAGTGAGAGAACATCATTTATTTATAACTGATGCTGAAAGGAAAGGTTTGAGCTAACTTGCCTTCTTTTCTATGATAGCTCCGCCTCAAATCAGTAAAGAAATGATTGGCGATGAGAGGAGTACACTTGGATTGCCAATTGTCTACGCCCACCAATATAAATAAAGATATTTCCAATTAGGAAATCTAAAATTTTTGTAATATCCTCCTCTGTTTATTTGTTGTGTATGTGTGCGTGCGTGCGTGCGTGCGTGCGTGTGTGCGTGCGTGTGTGTGTTGCCTTGAACAAAGTGTGTTTTGGTTCTACCGACAACGATGTATTTGTCTTCGTTATTTCATGCTGTAAAGCTACTAAGCTGAATATACCCTTTTGGCCAATTTGTCCACCAGCAGTCACAATGACCTGGCTTTGCAGATGCTGTGCTAAGGACGCATGCCACATATATAAAAAGTATAACAACATGAAAGTTTAATTATAAAAACTAAATAACAACTAACTACTAAGTAACTAACAACAGTTTTATTCATTAGATCTTAGCCAAAACAAATATTTTAGATCAAGAAACAATTGCTGCATTTTGAACATGTTGAATATCTACAACAAATATAGTTTGACGGGTAATTTTCTTTAATCTTAATTATAAACAAACTATGACGGTAAGCAGGTCGGTCTGGGACATTATTGTGGATAGAAGTGTTATCTCATTAACTAAAACCAATTCGTTTAACAGCACCTTGTAATTAAATACTTCCTTAAAAGTATGTGAAATGTCACATTAATCTTTACAGAGATGCTATAATATGGAACACAGCACTTTCATTTAATCAATACCAAATTTGCTAATGCTTCTGAAAGGTTGTTCGGAGGATAAAAACGACTCTTGTTCATTTTACAGAACAGCATCACTTACAGGTTTTGTCACTGAGTGACTATAAAGTACAATGCCAGTGTGATGGTACAATTTTCGAGGGACATTTTCACAGATAGAATAACACTTTGAAATACCAACAAAAGCCAGACTAGCATATATATTTTAAATATTGGTCAAAGATTTGTAGGACATATCAACAGGCAACCATTAGTTCAGTTGTTTTCATTGTTTAAATAGTCATTGATTGTAATTCATTCACCATGTTTAGGTCGATTATCGTATTTTATGAAGAGTTTCACATTTTGTATTTTGGGGCTTTTAACAGCTTCATTTTTGGTATGGACTTAACGGCAATAATGGGACCTGTAGAAGTTTAAATTTAACTGTCATTTGGATTGTTGTCTCATGGACAATTATGCCATGTCACCTATTTTTATATTTACTCTTAATACTGAAATATGGGTTAGGTTATCAGACTGGTCTATGCTCTTTTCTACTGTAATAATCACTGATAGCCAATCAACAGGTAGATTAACATGGAATTAGTGTACAGCCAACTAAAAAGGTGTATCTCACAATGTTTTGATCATGTTGATTAGGTTTCGACATTTCAAAAACGGCTTGGCACAACGAAACGAGAAAAACTTTAACAAATCTTAATATTTATGATTTAAAATGCATAATCTCTGATGTTGTACTATAGGAAACAAACAAATATGAAGTAAAATAATATGGTTGGAATACAATTTTGTCGGTATTCAGTTTGGAAAATGAGATTGATTACTAAGAATACTAAAAAACCATTTTTAATCGCAAAAAATTTATGTAAATGACTTTTACTGACAATAACAACCTTCAATCTAAAATAAATAAAACACTTCACATTTTAGTATCCTAATTTTTACAATTTACTAGGAAAGAAGTTAATCATGGTTCTGAAAAAATCCCAGGAGGTTTTAGATAAATCACACCCTTTTTGATAAATCTTTTGAAACTGTTGATACTTAAAATTTCCACCCATTACACTAAATTTCCCCATAAGGTTATTATATAGAAATTCTCATATTACAGAAGGGTGTTTGGTAAAACAGATTAAATATATATTGGCTGAAAAAATGTTCGAGCGAGCCCTTTCTCCAATGAAAAGAGTTGTAAAAGATATATTTACTAGACTTGTAAGATGCTTAGTTGAAATTCCTATTGGTACTAACTCTGTTCATTAAGTATTCTAAATCAGACGTATTCCTTTACTGTTAAGAATCCCAGTCTACGGCCAAACTCCACAAAGATCCTTCAAGCTACATTTAATAATGCTTAAGGCTTGACAATATATTTGTGCAAAATTTTCTAAATATGTCACGTCAACGCCATTTGTCCTTAAGATAACATTTACTAAATTCTCTCATCAATTTTAATATTTAATTCTAAATGTTTTCACTTATAAAAAATTGATTACAAACGGATATCATATCCAACCATTTTTATGTAAATATTTTTGATAAAGCGTTCAAATTTAAACAGACTTTTATCAGATTTATTAAGTATTGTTCATTGAGCTGAGTCTTTCATTTTTTATGAAATTAAGAAAAATCCCTTGGAGGAATCTTCATAACTCTTAAAACTGCAACAGAGAAATGATTACGGTAACTTTTGGTGGATTTTATATCTATTGACTTATATTTGTGCGTAATGTAGGAAAAAATAAGCTTGTCGGTACCAGAAAATCCAGATATTAGACGGAACTTTACTTTGTCGCTAATATCAGCAATTTTTAAATAAGCAAAAGACAAACAATGACACATGTGATACATCGAACATCAAATTCTATTGCCGGTAAGATAGTTTAATCTCATTCTAAATAATGTTTTAAGATATTGCTATTGTTTTAAGAAATTAGCCAAAACGTGAGAAACTTAGTTCGGTGAAAAGCATCTTAGTTGTTTACTTGTTTGAAAAGCTTATCTGTTGCACAGGAGCTTGGAGCACCTGACCCTCCGCCCTTTTTTTTTTTTTTATTTATTTATTTATTTTTTATTTTTTATTTTTATTGTATAAATTACGTGCTTATGTCTAATATTACAGAATTGAAATATATGAGACGGTTCGCTTAGTCTGTCAGCTTCCCGCAGCATTTTTCGATTCTGTTTTAATAGATAACTGCACGAAATTTTTACACCATCAAATAAACAAAAAATAGACACAGTGGAAAAGGTGGGTCCGATGCCCCAAGCGCCTGTGATCCGTTTGGGTTATCTTTAAAATACTGTTATAAAATGATTTAAATATTTATTTAGTTATTTATTGTACAAACTAAATTGTTTTACTAAAACTAAATTAGACAATATTTTCTTGTTTTGTGTTCTAGGTGCAGTCGATTATATTTATTTTGGTATCTACAAAATGCCTTGATTTCTTGGACTTTGTATTCTCTTTTAACATTGAATTCGGCTGTACGTATTTGATTGATGTCATAGTCTCACAAAACTTAATTTTTTCTTGTTGATTCCCACATATGAACATCTGGTACCATTTTAGGTCAGTACATCTTCATATATCTTGCTTTATTTGTAATTGTTTTTTACTGTGGCTAAATCAAATACAGGTTGTTTTTAAGATTTTTTTTTGTAGTTTAGACACACCACTTTCCCAGGTTATGCACAAGTTTCAGAACTATCCTACCGCTTATCCCAAGCCAGGAATCCGGTACATGTCATCCTTGACAATCAAACCATATCTCCTATTTCTATAGGAACGATTTTATCTTAAATTTCGTAACATGTACATGCTTGTTATTTATAAATTTTGGATGGCTATCTCATAGACAATCATACTTCATCTCCTATCTCTATTACAATTGAAAGCCTAGATCAAATAAAACACACGAAACATCGAAAATACAGGCATTTCCTGGTTTACCATGAGTTACCATATTGAGAAAACCTCAATTATACATAAAATATGCCTGGAAAGTCAAATCTCTTACAACGGTTAGGGAAAACAATACATATTTGCTAGAAGTCGGGGTGAAATACGAAACAACAATATTTCAATTGATTGTTCATGGAAATAGTGCTGGCTTTGTTGGAAATCAAATTATGAGTTGGAATGACATTTAAAAGTAATCAACGGCACAGCAACAACATTCTGCAGTTTGGTTTTATTTTATGAGCTCAATACTTAATAGCGTTCAAATTGAATTTCATTTGAATGTCGGTTGAATAACTTTGAAAACGCTGCGTTAGTTTGATGTCATGTAGCAATTAGATATAAGATATCATTACGTTATGAAATTCAGAATAAAAAAATACAAAGCTAACGTCACCTTGCGTCAAAATGGTCAAAATAACTTAAAATTTGATAATTCTATAAAATTAGAACGAAGTATGTTAATTATTTGGAAAAATTACATGAGAAAACTTATGTATTATAAAAATGTGGGGAGGAAAGAACTGAAGTAACTACATATACTACATGAGATAAGTCAAAGAACCTAACAAAACAACTCTAGCAAAAATGTAACGACATATGAGAGAACATCAGGGTGACTAATAGGCCAAATGGTGACTGGTAGGCCATATGGTGACTGATAGGCAAAATTGTGACTTATAGGCCAAATGGTGACGATAGGCCAAATGGTGACTGATAGGCCAAATGAATCTATTTGTCCACTCAGTTGTTGATATTCTATGACATTTGTTTCTAAGTGTACCCTAAAATTGTGTTTCAAATCTTTATTGCAGATATTGTATTTGTAAAATGTTATTCAATATAACATTTATAGCGACAATGTAGTAAACCTTTTCTGTACTCAAAGTACAAAATAAGGTTAAGCGCTTTGATGTTAACGATAGAAGCAAGTCTTATCTAATTTTTTTGTTACCATTTCATTATACTGAGCGTTATAACTGAACGCAAATAGATTTCTAAAATATAGCATTAAAAAACTGATTATTTTAATGAACGTTCTATTTACGCAACATCATAGCATCGATGGCTAACGCATTAATAATGTATTTGTTCGAAATTGACATAATCATAAAATAAGAGAATGGAAAATTAGAAAAGGAAGGCAGAAAAGGACTTGTCTTGTTTATAGATATGTGTCAAAAAGGCTTTGATTGCTCTTACCCTGGTATTGGCTATTGTGTTAAGCATGTGTTACGGTCTGGGCAGAAATAACCTCTAAAACTGGCATCCAACAAAAGACAATGTATAATGCGTACAATTTTAATTAAGTCAAACATTAAAAATACCAATAAATAAAATATATTGTTTGAAATGTACATGTACTTATCTAGATCGGAAAATGTAGTTCTGTGTCAATTAATGGTTTCAAAATAGAATTCTTTCTTACAAATAACCCATATCAGCTTACCACAGATTTTGATGTTGCGATTCTAATGCATGCTATATTTCTTAAACGAAAGTTAACGTCCAAATAAGATCCAAATTGGGAACAGTGATGACACAATAACAGATAATACGTACGTTTCAAATATGTCCCTTGTGGAAATGTGGAAACCAGTCGCTTGTATAGCACTGTGGTAATATAAGCGAAATCCTCTTAAAATATCTCGTCTTCGCAGTATTCTCCTGAATGTTAATTTGATAATAACAATTTATGTCAATTACGCAATATAATGTTTTTATCATTTTAATATCAAAGCTTTTGTTCCTTTTTTCAGTTTGTTTGAAATTTGTCTTATCTCTTTGGACTGTGCACTTTTGTTCTCTTGCGTTGGTATTCTACACTTGGCTTCATTATGTGTCCATTACCTGTCTCTAGGCCAAACCATTAATATTTCCATCTCCTAACACAGGTCTGTATGCAATATCAAAGCACATAATAAAATAGATGAAAGTGCAGGTAAATCAAAACGTATTTTCTAAATGATAACGACTAACTTTCATGTAATCAACATCACAGAATTTTTAAGAGGGTACTTAAAATCCCAGAGCACCTTTCATAATAAGAATTCAAAGCTACCAAAAAGGCATACATAAATCGTTGTCAGAAGACAGACAAGACCATGGCCAACAAAATGAAACGAAAGACAAACATTAGATGCACAAAACTACACTGAAAATTAAAGCCGATGTAACATGAACCCTCCAAAAACTAGGGTGCTCCGGAAGGGTAACCCAGTCCACTAGTGTCACCCGTCGTGTCATTCGGTAGCAAATTCGGTGTGTACCAAGAATCAATGTTAGTCATAACAGGAATAGGAAAGGATTTGTAATGACTCCTGACTTCCGAACTGTTGTTCTTTTGTTTGCTTGTAGTTTGTCCTTATCATTTTTAGACTATGAATTTCCGATCTCTAAGCTGCCAACTAATGTGAGGAATTAATTGTTTTAATAAACAGCATCAGTGAACAGAAATCAAGCACTAACGACAAGGATAAAAATGGTCATGTAGAACTGTAACACAAACAAATTTTATTTGGTGGTTAACTCAGACATGATGGATCTTCTAAAATGTTCAATGTAATATCTTCTCAACTACTTTCTTCGAGGTGATGTGGGGTTGGAGGCAGTAAAACATGTTTAACCCCACCGTATGTATCATGTCCTTGCTGTCTCTTACAATAGAATCCCAACCTTGCTGATGGCCTTGTGGGGACACCGTATGTATCATATCCTTGCTCTTTCGCTGTCCCTTACAATATAATCCCAACCTTGCTGATGACCTTGTGGGGACACCGCATGTATCATGTCCTTGCTCTTTCGCTGTCCCTTACAATAGAATCCCACCATGCTGATGGCCTTATGGGGACACCGCATGAATCATGTCCTTGCTCTTTCGTTGTCCCTTACAATAGAAGCCCACCCTTGCTGATGGCCTTGTGGGGACACCGTATGTATCATGTCCTGCTCTTTCGCTGTCCCTCACAATAGAATCCCACCCTTGCCGATGGCCTTGTGGGGACACCGTATGTATCATGTCCATGCTCTTTCGCTGTCCCTTACAATAGAATCCCACTCTTGCTGATGGCCTTGTGGGGACACCGTATGTATCATATCCTTGCTCTTTCGCTGTCTCTTACAATAGAATTCCACCCTTGCTGATGGCCTTGTGGGGACTTCTAGATTCAGTAATCTTCTCAGTGTCTTAAGGACGTTCTTTTTGACATTCATCCTTTATCTTCCCCACTTATATTTCTATCAAAGCTTATTGACTGAAAGCACGGGTGTAGCTAAGATAATTAGTAGCTAATCGAAATTTATTTAATTTTGCTTGATCTATCAGTGTAGCTAGAAATTTATAGTTCATGGATTCTTAGCATTTGTTCTTTTTGTTTTCGTTTTAGCTTTCGGGTTTTTTTTAAATTTGTCTTGTCTCTTTGGAATATGCTCTTTTGATCTCACACATGGGTATTCTACACTGGACTGCTAAAAGTTTTAATGAACTTCCATTTTATCCATATTCGTGTCAAATAAAGTTTAATTAAGAACGGCGCTTAACACGCAGAGAAATTTGGCTGTTGGAAATTTGATATAAACATATGTAAGATGTAGATCGTATATTTCTGGCATTTATTTCATATTCTTACTTTGTAATTCAATTACTTATCAAAAGTTTTAAATAGTCATTGTTTTTCAGGTCTTGTCAACTTCTGAACTTACCAAAGGTATATCTAATACCAAAGTTTTAAGAAAAACAGTATGCACATAACAATTCAATAATGAGATTTGAACGCCCAACAATAAGGCGCTTTGAAAACAAAAGGTACTAAGTACTCTGTATACACGCCTAATTAACATTACAAAATCCGATGTTGAAAACGATGCAGATAATTTTGAAATATTGAACATTGCAAGTGTTATCTGTTTTTATTTTTTATTAATATTATATGGTCTTTTTCAATTTAAGTTCGGATCAAGCACAGGAAAAGATCATTATGGATTTCAACACATAAGGTAGCCTTACATAACACTTGTGCCCAAATGTCTTTGACATTGTTTGACCTCCGAAGATAAAAGTCATGAAAATATGTTCGAAAAAAATCTTAAAAGCAAAGCAAAGAGGCCCTGCAGATTCTTTGGCAAAGTGTTTGGTCTTAGCACCACAACCTCATAAAAATGTAAGATTTGTTGTCGAACGTCTTGATGACCACTTTAATGATTACTTTTACTACCACAGTTGGAATGCTAGTCTACGATAGTTGCTTACTTTTATTACCACAGTTGGAATGCTAGTCTACGATAGTTGCTTACTTTTATTACCACAGTTGAAATGTTAGTCTACGATAGTTGCTTACTTGAAACATAATTTTCCAAATGTTTGGTTGAAACTTTATAGCATAAACCAGGTTATTCCTCAGCATGCATATAGCGTGAGAATATTGGTGATGCACTATAAATTACATAACTTTAAACGATAAAATAGTTCTTTACCATCAACAAAAATGTCGCCTGAATAACAAAAACCAATAAAACCTAGGTAATATGACTATATAACGACATTTCGTTATCTGTAACAGTTTATAAGCAGCATGATGTCATAATTCTAAATGGATAAATCTAGGCCTGATGTTCTGCGTCCGACCAAATATGCCATTTAACTTTATATTGCGTAATTCCAGAATTCGGTTTCTAGCAATGAAATAGCAGCAAACAAATGTCTCCATACGCAATAACTTTATTATGGACTTCGTGGAATACTTTGAATTTCTTGTCTAAAGCAGACTCATCAAGACTTGATTTTATTTTTATTTTGTCATGACACTTGTGCATCTTTTGATTGCCAGCATATAAATCTCAGTTTAATATATAGTCGATGCACAAAAATTATCCCTAAGAAAATGTAATCAACTATGTAATTGGATTGCCTTTATCAATATCTTAATTTAAAATGCATACGCGTTAGTTATTCCGCCGAGTTTCTTTCGTGACGCCTCCAATAGTCCTTTAAGTAAGGTTTCATTAGACTGAAGGTTTTCATGAGTAAAAGAATTTTACATTGTTAGGCGTCGTAGTTAAACATTCACATTTCGAGTGTTGAGTAACGAGCAGAGTCACTGTCCCATCTATAAATAAAAATGTAATTATATGAAAAAGACAGGTGTGATGTGATTGTCTATAAGACAGTCATCTAATGTATGTATACTGACATCCACAGATTACCCTAAGACTTTCATTGATTCAACTTCCGGTCTTCGAAGTCAGGAACTTAAGTGCAAAAAAGATCGATTCGAATAAGTTATGGTTTGTTAGATTTATATAAAGGGATAAAACACGTCACAGATTTCGCAACTGTTACAGCTACATGAACTATGGATTCTTTTCATGACTTGGTGTTTGATCCGATGTTGAAGGAAAAGACGCCCTGGTCACTTCAACAATAAAAACAGCCTTACGATGTGGATCTTCATCCAGTGCTAAAGACTCCTATGTAACCTATATCTGTCTCATAAAAAAATCTTATCACAGAACCTATTCTTTTTTCTAGCGTAACAAAAAAATCTACATCAGTACCTATTTATGATGTATTAGATTTTGAAAAATACAAGTTGCTATACTGCTACCATCGTACGTCAATGAAGTCTAATTCTGCGATTGATACTATATTCTTTATTCAGAAAACTAAATCACAGTCCTTTAAAGTTAGACAATGCTTTCAGCACTCTCTTCATCGCGATGAGACTTCAAAGAACATTGTAAATTCATAAGCAATATTGGTATTGATGTATTGTTTCACATCGAGGTGTTCATGAAAAGGTTAATGAGACATTCAATTTACTATTTTAGGAACAATTCAATTAGAGCATTCTGTGAATTGTTTTGTTAATCAGATATCACGTGTAGCTTTTTCGCTGAAATCCTGACGCCTGGTCGGTTTACGTTGAGTATAGAAACAATAAGGATCCTATTGTTTTACCAGAGTCACTGAGTTGTTTCATTTTAAAAATACGAGAATGCACTAGAGAAAATGGATCAGAATGAAGAGCCTTAGAAATTTATAGTATTTTTTATCAATTCTTAAAATTTGAAGTTTTGAAAAGTCAATTAATTCATTTAGATACTGAATCCCTTTAAATATAATTCTTTGTTATTACGTAATATAGATGTGATATACTAAATTCAGCTGGATAGATTTTATTGATGTCCTTGGTTTAACGGCTAATTTTAATCCGAATAAAATTAGGCCAAAATAAAGGTAACTCGTTGCGATTGATTAAACTTGAACGCACAAAAATCAAAAGGTCGTTCTTATTTTGACGTTAGATTTAATCTACATTTTGCTTTCACACTAAAGTATAATCCGGATTTACTTGATCTGTGTTAACTTCTTGCGAAACAAATCCATCCGGATTAACTTGAACCCAGTGTTAACTTAATGGACTCCAGCCACATTTACCTGAGTAAACGGATAAACTTTGGTAGCATTAGTGTGATCTGGTCCTAAGAAAACAATGTATATAATGAGTTGTGTTTGGACTGTGACCTTGCTGTCAGAAATAGTGAGTGCACTCCTTAGAACGTAAAAGGTTCCCAACTACAAGCACACAATTCATACGTTACACGCACACGATAGGTACGTAGGCTGCACGTTGCACGTTACACGCAAAAAGAACGGTTTAAATCGTCCGATTTTAGGTCGAAATAGATTACGGATGACAATTTACGAAACGAAAAAAAAAAAGGATTTCTTAATACCAGACACATATATTGCACATACACATATGTCCTCCTAAAGTTAGTAAAAAATTTGGAAGATTTAAAACGTTTTTATGCATACTTCTATATTTTATCAAGACTAAAATGACGATCATCATGATTAAATTTTGGTGATATTTATGAAAAATGGAAATTGTCTCATCAAATCATATCACAAAAAAATCTAAACATTAAAAATACCTTATCACGTAATAAAAATAGTTTTACACTATTTATTCGTGTTAATATTGAACGAAAAATACAATAAATTCTTCGGTCCGATAAATCTATACTAAAAACTTGCAAAGGAAATAATGCCTTGGCTCGAACTAAAAAAAATTTAGGTTAAGTATAACGCATTCGTGTTTTTAGGTCAGAATTATAAATACTGAATAAAAATAGCATAAATTTTAAACCCACAGGAATATATTTCATATATTGGAAAAAAATTCTTCTCACAAACCAAAAATGCCAATGCGTATCATTCCAACAGCCAATATAACTGAGTGTTAATCGCCGTTCTGAAATAAAATTTATTAAAAAGGAAGATCATTAAAACTTTAAGTAGTCCAGTGAGGACCCATGTGTGAGATCAAAAGTACATAGTCTATAGAGACAAGACAAATTTGGAAAAAAAACTAAAAGATAAAACGAAAGCAAGAAGAAAAAATGCTTGGAATCCACGAACTTAAAATTTCTTGTTACATTCATAGATCAAGTATCGTTTTAAAAATCTGCCTATACATTGAATGTGAGAACTCCAAACTATCTAGAAAGAGGCAACATTATTAAATAGTCGGACATACTGTGTTTTGATGACATTTTGTCTTGATGTCTTATCTTCAGGAATCCAACCCTGAGCTGGCTTTCAGTAGCTGCGAGTGTTCATTACAGAGGTATTTTCTTTTTGCATTTTTTGTTTAGCATGTTTATTGTTATTCAGAAACACTCTAATCGGAGGGTTGAATTTTTGTCTGATGTTTATAGTACGTCTGTTACTGTTTTTGTTTGATGTTTATAGTACGTCTGTTACTGTTTTTGTTTGATGTTTATAGTACGTCTGTTACTGCTATTGTTTTCTTTGATTTCTTTCACCACTCGTTGGGGGACCAATTTAATTGTTTAACCCCGCCACATGTCTCATGTTCCTGTCCCAATTCAGATGGTCAGGAATTGTGGTCATAGGTTTGTCGTTCTGTGTTCTGTTATATGTTTTGTTTCAGAAACATTTTTGATAATAGTCAGGTAAGAGGAATAATATTTTTAGAATACACTGGTTGTTTATTTGGGACGATTTCGAGCTATCCACAAGGAGTGATAAGGTCTTGTGGGAACCTCTAGATTTGTAAACGTCCTCTGTTTTGGTTGGAGTGCAGTTTCTCTGCATATCTTTTATTTTCATATAATAAATGTTTTATATTTAACTATTTTATATGCTTATAAGGCTACACATTTTCTGTTTAATTATGGTTTTACTAAATGAACATAATCAAAGATCAATTGTCAAAATCTCGTCAATGAACTAAAAATTCGGAGAATCTGTTTTTTATGGCAGCATCTTATATAAAAACAAATAGGCAAATCTGAAAAAGACGTAAAAATTATAAATACTTATCAAGACTGCATTTAGCAATATTAGTATTGGGACTCGGTCGTAATCCAGTAAACGTTTAAGGATTGTACGGAAGATTTTCCTCAAGATTTTACATTTTGGGACTTTTTACTGGTAGAGGTGCAAGTATTAAACTACAATAAAATGGTCTCCGGATACGAAAACATTAAAACAAAATTCCAAGGCATTGCTGATACACATATCGACAAAAAGATAACTTTTCAAAACAACAATGAGCTCGAGGGAGTAAATATTTGATACACAGATCGACAGAAAGATAACTTTACAAAACTAGAATGAGCTCGATAGTGTAATATTTGAAACACAGATCGACAGAAAGATAGATTTACAAAACTAAAATGATTTCGAGACAGTAAATATTTGAAAGTCTTAGCCTTATATGAAAAGCAATTCACTTGTCAAATAGCTCTTTCAATAATTTATATGTCTAGGAATTAAAACAACAAATAAAAGCAACACTAAACAGGCCGATAGCTACTTAAAATAGAACAATAGATTAGGAATTCTCTATTATACGAGGCGAAAAAGGTCCACCGAAATTGTTGACATTAGTTGAAAGTTTTTAAAAAAGTTATTTAAAATCTTTGAAGGAAAGATTTTTATGTAGCATTTAGCATGATCTTTTACAAAAGCAATGTAGACAAATTGTAAATTACCGAATATATATCAATATTTTCTTCACAAAGCCCTTTACAAGGTTCTTACGGTGGGTCTCTTTAGTTTGGGATCTCAAAAATCAGGATCACCAATTTCTTTGAAAAAAATTCTAAAAATTTTTAACATGTCAATTAATACAGGTGCGAAATTTGGGCTCTGTTCTTTACTGCATTGCGTCAGGAAAAAATTCCATAGTTGACATAATTTTCCAGCTTATCACACCCGATCAGTCGAGTTTTACCTGTAATTTGATCACGTCACGGTCAATTTACTTCAATAATCATTTGTT
>JAULBM010294992.1:0-15336 GCA_032357055.1 Geukensia granosissima | reverse complement strand
AATAAGATGCTTACATTAGATATATAAAAATGGTTGACATAAACATACCAAAGATTGTCAAAAGTTATGTCCCTTACATAGGTCTACTCCCTTAATATAGAAGTCAAAGAAAACATGTTATTGTGCAAATGCCGGTTTAAAAATATAAAGACAGAAAGTAGAAAATGTTTAAACAAATATAAACTCTTTAGTTCATTATTAAAATATTAAGAAAGTCAATATTCGCACCAATCAATTCATGCATATTTTATCTTTGGTTATCTAATGTATACAGAGCGGGCTATCTGTAATTATTTGAATAGCAAAAAAAAAAAAGATAAACATCAATACGTATACGAAAAGTAAAGCCTCGCGTTTTTGTGAATGAAATAAAACTTTCCAAATGAACCGTGAAAAAAATACTGTCTTTCTTTGTACATGTTGTAAAAACGTGAAAAAGCTCTAAACACATTAAACGCGATTGACATACACCCCAACTAAAACCCCTTTAAATTGGAAACAAAATTGAGAAGTCATGAAATGAATTAGAAGATATAGTTTTGACAACCATCAAACTGATGAACATGCATATACCATGTAACAAAAATGTTTAAAAAATAATACACATCTTTATTTATAAAACACTAGACAACGCTTTTATCGATTAAATCATTAGTTAGTTGGACGAATGATGTATACATTTATATACAGGTGGCGAAATCTGTGTTATTCTTATTCTCGATATAAACATGTGGATGAATTATATGATACTTGACTTTTATAGGAATTACAAATAATATGATTTAGTCATTTAATTGTAAGTTTGATGTATAATTTTTAAATCAAAAGAATCTTTTTATTTTATATAAATAAAAAGTATTCCATCATGCCATATTACAATTTCGAATTCAAACATCGTATAAACAAAATAATACATTGTAAATAGTTAATTATAATGCATTAAATATGGAGGTTAAAAAGATGAAAAATTTAAAAACTGTTTCTGTAGTCAGTTTGAATGACTATTTTCAAAAATTAGTCCATATGTTCAAATGTTCCTTTAAGAGAGGATTTAACATTTTGAGAAGTTTTTATTTTGAAAAGTGATATAAATTCATTTTTGTCTAGCATATGGTACAAATGTATTTAAATGTTTTCATTTTTAGCAATTTAATTGAAAACTAAAAAATTAGCTTTTTATCCTTTTTATCTGTTAACTGCAAAAAATAATCTGACTTGGTCCGTTCTAATGCATTGTCTGTCTCTCCACTCATCATTAAGACATTTTCAATTTATTTTCCGAATTCAAAGTACTTTGAGGTATTCACGTACACTGAAACTACTCTTTGACGTGATCACCGTTTTAAACGGACTTTCAACGGTCGAGCACGATAATTTACATTTCCGGTATTCAAGCATGAAGGTCTATATTTTGGTGGACTAGGTTGCGAACCTATCAGGTTTCGTTCCCCGGCTTGTCGTAATTATTTTGGGAGAAAATGATATTCTGGAACTTTCATGACATCTGTGCCGAGCCAAAAAAAGCCAGATTGTCAAAAGAGGTAGTTAAATTGAAAGGATTTAGAGAAAGAATATCGTTATCAAAGTACGATCGATCTTATGATGAGGGAATTATAGCGGAGCTTATGTGCGATAAAATATTGCTTAAAAACAATCACAAAGATATTTTAATTTAACATAACTTTTATAACCAATAAAACTAAGCAACTGTTTGATTTTCTTCGTTTATACATTATTAAATACAAAGGATATGAAATAATACATAAAGCCACTTTTCATTTTTAAACCTTAACGATCTTTGTCTTTCTAGAATTCGCGATTTATACATGTAACATGTACATTGCACTTATGTTCAATGAGAGTAGCGTAAATAATGTTACGTTATTTGTTTTTCATCTTGATCTCTGTTGATTACTGTATACTGTCTTGCTCTTTAGACGGAAGCGAAACTTTCGATAATTGTATCGTGTGTCCAACTTTTCAAACAACCATGACAGTCTGGTTTGGACAATTGTCCGCCAAAAGTGTCCAACAAAGTAACGGTAACAGTACTCATTCAGTTGAATGATAAGACATAAGACTATATGAACTAGTGTGCCATAGAAGTCCCCATATAACAGTATCAGATCATAAACAGTTAGAGCACACTGCTGAAAAAGTCAAACGTGCTCTAACTGATGGATGATCTCCCTCTTGTCGCGCATTAACATTATGAAGCAATTTTTAAAAGAGTTGATATGATGGTTTTCAAGGCCAGGTGTTTATTTGAGATAAAATGACATTATTTTTTATATTTATATTTTGAAACAAATTGAAACAGGCTTCTCTTCACATCTACATCATATTAATCGAGTTTATGATTAAAAGCTTTAACAAAATTATTATGATTCGTAATCATCGTGTAAGGCGACATCTTTTATTTATGGAACCCTAAAATGTTGATCGCAAAAATACATAACATAAAACCAAAAATACACAGGCAACAGAGGAAGAATAATTAATTATTAAACATTAATGCTTTTATTGATCTTACAGTTGAATATCATAAAATAACTATCAAGGTAAAATGATAAAAACGGCTTGGTAAATTATTCCCCGCTCTCATTAACTAAGTGTAATAAGTGAAAAAATGCAAAATGATTTTTGAAGAGTTCATATCAGTTTGTTGAAAACCAGTAGGGAGTATAGTCTATAGCCACAGGTAAATAAGCATATTCGGATGAAGTTACAATATATACCGTCACCAATCGGAATTTATTTTAGTGACGTTAGATATAATTATGCAACCAGAAGTGGCAATCATTTGACCGGAAGTATGCATGCGTGTGCAGTATTGCAAAAATTTTCGCGCTTTTTTCTGTTTGTGTTTTTGTGTATTTCGCCTTGTTCAGTTTTTTGTCGTGACCCTTTGTGATGAATCCTGTAAATCACATACTGTAGTATAAGGGACTATATTCTCTGCGTAGACCTGAACGGTAACGAGTCTTATTTCGTGTTTTATTCTATTTTATTATTTTTATTTGATCTTGTTTTTTATATCTTCCATGTCAAAAGACTTGATTCTACTTACGTTATTTTGTTAACGCCATTTTGTAAGCATTCCAAAGTTTCGCACAAACGGCTTGGGATGAAAAGGCAACGCGGTTGCCATGATGTTGTTAATTGATTAAAAAATGAGCAGAATTTATTAATCAAAATATTTTAAAATTTTGTCTAAGCAACGAGTCCTTATTATTGTCTGGATGTTTACACTAACACATTTGGTTGAAAAATGAAGAACGTTTGAACACGAATAGAGGGAAAACAAGACGATGATGTCCATATCCATCAATGATTTTTTAAAGATATTGTGTCCTTTTCTTGATATGCAGATTAGTTAGTATGATCGTGAATGATAACTATGAAAAGAAGGTAAGGAGGTATCGATTTGACGATTTGTTTATTTTTAATAAGAATAAAAGGCATTGTTTCCATAGAATGTTCCCATTATTTCTCTTATTTTGACCAATAACCCACAAAATTTGAAAGCCGATGGTGTTTATTGAGTCCATATACAATATACCAATGTTAAATAAGGTATGCTATGTGTACATTTCAAGGAGTAACCTCTCATCAGTAGCATTAGAACCGAAACATAGGAAGTCAAAGATTCAAATAATAGTAAAAGAAGCACTCAAATCCAAACAAATCGAAATGGGGAGCCAAATCCGACGGCAGGGACCACTACTTAGTGAATTACTTTTCAAGGCCTTTCCGTATTTTCAGTGTTTTAGAATTTTAGCAAATGCAGCAAATTTCTGTAAAACATTTCATTTTATAAGGCAAGAAATCATAGAACACACAGTAATATATTGTTAATCATATAAAATCTGGAAAGCTCTATATGTATTTGCAATTTAGTATCGGACATTTGTTGCGGCCATATTTTTTTTTGCACGATTACAATTATAACTCTTCATTCTCGCCGTTTTTCTGACTTCTTGCAATTTGTTATCCTCCATTTTATTTTTTCCAAGACAAAACCAAGCAGAATGAAAGACAAGTAATGAGAAGTCGGTACGTATCGATACGTATCATGATACGATGGTATTGTATCGATATATCACAATACGGTTTTTCGTTTACGATACTCATCCCTAGTTATGTTTCTGAACGTGTCTATACTGTCAAAAATAAATGACCAACACAAAACCGCGCATCCAACATGACGGATAAAAATCGGGAAAAATAATATATGTTCGGTGACAAGGATATTTCAAACCAAAAGACGCTAAAAGAATATGGGACTCGTGTCCTCTCGTAGATAAGCAGAGAACATTATGTCTACTACTAACGTACGGTGTTACCATGGTTACAGGGTACAAACGCTTGGGTTTTTTTTCAGTCACGTTATTGTTACTCTTTTTTGACGTTATTCGAGATAACGATATATTATATCGAGATAACGATATATATCATATCGAAATAACGATATAATATATCGAGATAACGATATAATTTTATTTTTTGTGTGTTCCCTTAGGGGCTCCGTAATTTGTTTTTATGTCAATAATGATATACTCAATAATGAACAGAATGAAGAAATTATAAAAAATATGTATAGATATATTAAAAATACTAAACTATTTCTTGTGCCATAGTTGAACCGTATATCGCAGAGGGTAATCCACACACATAAGCAAGAACTACACCAGCGTATTTTTGTTTCTGTTTTTTTGTTATAAATTAGTATTCTCTTGTTATTTCGTGTTGACTCAAAATTTTGTGTAACATTCTACGCTGTATAATTGCATGCTTAATAAGTAATTTGCACTATATTGTAAATTGAAGAGAAGGCGATCTAAGTTATAAACTTGTGTCTTATCCTTTTTTTCTATGTTTGAGCAAATAAAATATGCTTAAACTAAAACGTCATTTTCGATGACTCCTTTATTTCTTTACATATACATATATTAAGACAAGTGTTAGGCCAAAACACCCGTAGAGGCGAACTTTGGTTTCCAATAATAAATGATTTATACTTAAGAACAAGCATTTCTATCATATTAATTTAATCATAAATAGGGATCGCATTAAAGTATTCATACTTCCAAAACGTACTGAGTTAAGAATAAAAAAATTGGTCAATACGTAAGGTCCAGATTAAATGTTCTATATACAGTTAATACGTGGGTATATTTGTTCAACTCTTCCATGAGAACATGCAATTAATTTTAACTTACTCAACCGCTCGCACATAGCATTTTGATGCACGATTTTTTCTCAAGTTTGATAAAAGATAATTTTATATCTTTTTCAGACAAAATGACTAAATATCCGATGACTGGCATCACCTTTGAAAAATCACTTCATCGACCATTTCATGGACATATTTTGACTCTTACGATCTGTTTCCTGTGTACTTTAGTATACATATTTCTGTTTAGTAATTTAACATACAACACTTGTATACTCTCGTCCATGATGAAAACAACTCTAAATGACATTCGAAATTGGAAACTCAAATTTGAATTGCTAAATAATAAACCCGATTCTAGATTTCAACTTCAACAGGAAATTAATAGCAATAAAAGCAGTGCAAGTCCTGTAAGTAACTCTGACCCACTTTTGGTTTTATTTACCACCTTTTCTGCTAGTGAGGAAAAGTATACATGTAGAAATAATACCATAAAAAACTGGATTTCCTTGGCACCAGAAGTAAAACCAGTTTTCTTTTCTGACGATCTAGATTTAATAAAAAAGGTTATGATGGAAGGATGGGAGGTGTTGCGACCAACAAAATCTTCAGTTGGAATTCCTATTCTAAAATACATGTATATTGATGTCATGAAAAAGTATCCTGCTACATTCTATGGATATGCAAATGGCGATATTTTGTTTACCCGAGACCTAATTGACACTCTTCGCTTCATCTCTAGTTCAAAACTTAACCAAAGCCATCCAATGCTAATAGTTGGTCAAAGAACTAATGTCAGAGACGTTTCCAAAGAAGACGCTGCAACATACGAAAATATCAGAAAAAGAGCAAAAACAGGACAACTATTTACACCATGGGGCGAAGACTATTTCATAACCAACTCAAATTATCCGTGGAAAGACTGTCCGGAAGTGGTTATTGGCAGACCGGCATACGATAACTGGTTAGTGCTTAATGCAAGAAAGCGTGAACATGTGACAATCGACGCTACACAATCACTCCTAGCTCTACATCAAACGACAAAGTCAGGAAACAATGAAGGACATAAACATCCGAACAGGAATTATAACCATCGTGTGTTGGCAAAGTTGTATAAATCACTTAATTACCACGGAGGACTGACTTCATGCACAACGTTTTACACTTACTATAACGCATCATACGGAATTCAAATACAGGAAAGAGAACTGCATAAAAGTTGCTTTCCTCTTTGATTTCATTTAGGAGAAAATTATTTGCGAAGTTTGATAAATAAAAAACTAAAGCTATATTTTGATGCTGTGCGTTTCTAATTACAAGAAACTCTCCAAATCTTAATGAAAAAAATTCCTGTCGGCTAAACGAAAGCTAATATGAACCTCCCAATACACAAAACAATCTGTTCAGGAAGAATAATATATGAGGCTATGTAGATCACATGTATTAAATCGGGAACATTTTTGTTGTCCCGCATTTCCGTCATACTACTTTGATAGTAACTTAAGGCTCAGAAGTCTGAGCCTCTCATCTGACACTGGGTCAATTAAAAAACAAACATTTAATGACCAAAGGTAGCCATGATTGTTGTTGACTTTTAAAGCAATCTCGCAGAGATTCTTCCTGTTGAATATTGTTCCATTTGGCCAAGCAGTTTCCAAGGAGATTTTGTTTATGTTTCGGTCAATTCGAAACAACAATCGTCCATGACGTTCAGGATTTCGTCCAATCAAGACGAAATGAGGAAACGTTATGAATAAACTCTCGACGATGCCTCATTTCAAATATTATTCAATTTTACCAAGCGCTTTCAGAGAAAAAAGATTTCTTAATAAATCAACCATCAAAAAGAATAATCCATGGAGGAAAAGTTTTTGTCCAATCGGAACAAAATGAAGAAACTTGAAGGACCTTCCATTCATATCAAATATTACTCCATTTGGCCAAGTTGATTCCGATGAGGCGATTTTAAGATTGTATCAGCCAATAAGAAAAACAAAATCGTCCGAAGCGGCTGTTTTTGTCCGATCGGGAAGAAATGAGAAAAGTCCTACTACAAATGTCCCACATCAAATAAAAATTCATTTCGCCAAGTGATTTCAGAGATGATTTTTTATGTATAAGCCAGTTAAAAAAATCGTCCATGGTAACCATGTTTTTGTCTGATTCGGACCAAATATGGAACCTTCCTTCGATGCACATTAAATATTAATACATTCAGAGGAGAAGATTTTTTTGTATCAATTTGTCTAAAAAAAGAAACGTCATGGTCGGCCATTTTTTAGTTCTATCGGGATGAAATGAGGAAACTTTATGAATGACCTTTAAAAGATACTCCATTTCAAATATTATTCAATTTTGCCAAGGGATGTCAGAGGAAAAGGTTTTTTAACATGTTTAATAAATCAGTCAATCATACAGAAGAATCGTCCATCGAGGCCAATTTTGTTGACCGATCGAGACACAATGAAGAAACTTTATAAAAGATCTTTCATAGATGTTTCATATCAAATGTTAAACAATTTGGCGAAGCGGAGTCAGAAGAGAAGATTTTTATATTGTATCAGCCAATCAGAAAAAAAGAATCGTCCATAGCGGCTATGATTTTCTCTGATCGGGTCGAAATGAGGAAACTTCATAAAAGACCTTTCTCAAATGCCCCACATCAAATAAAAATCTGTTTGCCAAACGGGTTTTAATGTATTAATCAATCAGATAGAAAATCGTCCATGGTTTTGGTACGATCCAGACAAAATGAAGAAACTTCCTTAGATGCTCCACATCAAATATTTATACGTTTGTTCAAGCGGTTTCAGAGGAGAAAGTTTTTTTAATGAATCAGCCAAACAGAAACAAGAATCGTCTATGGCGGACATGTTTTTGTCAGATATGAGGAAACTTTTTTAAGAACCTACAATAGATGCTCCGCATCAAATATTAATCCATTTGGCCAAGTTTCAGATGAGAAGATTTTTAATGTATCAACCAATCAGAAACAAGAAACGTCCATGGCGGCCATGTTTTTTCCGATCGGGACAAAATGAGTAAACTTTGTAAAGTACCTCCCAATCGTGTTTTCTTTAACGTTTGGTTCCATTCGGCTAAGCTGTTTCAGAAGAAAAGATAAAAATCTAAAAGTTTGCGGACGACGAACGCCATGTAATGACAACAGCTCACATGATCTTTGGCTACGAAGGCTAAAAAGGGTCATATTAAAGTATTACCCTACCCAACATACCGCGTTTAGCACATAAACGTGGACAACACATTAGGTCCAGAATGTTCTTATATATATTTATATGTATATTTGTTGAACTCTCCCGTGAAGACATGTAGTAATTAGGCAATTACCATTAACTCGTAGCGTTTTCTACATGATCTTCATTTTTCTCATGTCAGATAAAATTCTACTTGTCTTTGGTATCGCTCACATACGCATTGTTATAGTGTTCTTACTCGTTTTATTTATTTGTCATGCCTCCCATGGAGTATGCCATCCTCCGTTTCAGGGTCATATCCGCTCCGCTTTCATACTCTGGGGATAAATGACGAGCTTGCGAGCTTGTTTCCTTGTGTGGTGGTTGGAAGTAGTCGTCAGTTATTTTTCGACATTCACATCTTCAATGGATCTACATATAAGAATCATTCACAAAAATGTCCTAATAACCATTCTTAAAATAAAAATTCTTAAATCCAGCCATGGCAATTTGACCGTTGGAAGACCTCAATTGGTAAGGATAATTATAAAAGAGTATAAAAAAGATAAATGCAAGAAATAAATTACACAGCATTCGATATGTTAATTGAGAAAGGAACATGCTTACCTTTTAGGTGTCCTTTGTGTTACCAAATCAAAACATAAAATAGATAAATTTGTCAGAATATATATCTTTAAAATAAATCCTTCGTTATACTAGATCAAAACTCTAACGAAGGCACACTTTTCTCACTTCGCCATATCAATATAGCAATTTCATCATCCTTTTTTGCGACATTTAACTTAAGGAGATTCAGTCATATGAATTAATTGTTAAGGGGCTTTTGATATTTTACTCCACTTAGAAAACAAGCATGGTAACATAAAGGACTCTCAGTTACACCACGGACACATTTCAAGTAACACGAAGAACTTTCGGGCAATAATAACTTCTATTTTTCCGTTGTAATTGTAAGTTTTTAAATGAAAAGTACCTGATTATACAAGGGATAAAAATCAGATATGTACAAATTCCGACAGAAAAACAAAATTTCAAGTTCTTTATCTTGCATTCTGATCTGAACCAATGTTTTATCTGCATTTTCATTGCTTCAAAGCAAACATAATTTTATTTTATTTTATTACATATTTCTCTGTCATTTGTGTTACCAAAAATAAGTACTGTTACGGTCAGTAGTTTTACTAAGTTTGTCCTTTTTGTTACAAAATTCTACATGTTATCTTATTAAATTCATAATTTTTAAAGAAGCAGACTTTGGTGTTAAGATAAAGGTCGCTTTTAAGTCCATAAAAAATACCTATACTGAAAATTGAAAAGTCTTAAGCTATTAAAACTGAAAATACAGTTGACGATGTCACATGTGTTACCAGCTTTTGTCCTTTTTATTTTGGTTACTTAAATAACGGTGACACCAAGGAATTATTTGTCAAAAATTATTCCATGAGAGAAATATCTTTTCCCCGGATTTAAAATATTATGTCAAGATCAACTTCAATGCATGGCAAATTTCAGAAATAAATTTAAATTGAGCAAAAAGACTGATTTTCACCCATATCCAGGTATCTACATGGACACTAACAAAAATTATGCTTCAGGTTGTATATACTAAATCGTTTATATGCCGACTATACAACAATGGTTTGTCTGCTTTTCATAGCACTATAGTTAATGAGAAAATCGTGATTAAGAAAATATTATTTAATGCAATCATTGAAATGGATTTGGATCTTATGGGTCTAAAATAGTCAAGTAACAACATGGACTCGGCAAATGTCACATAAATTCGTATAAATGACAACACAATAAATATCATACGTTTATAATTGAAACTTTTACTAAAAAGGAAGTTATATTGAGAAGCATCAGTGTTGTTACTGGCGAAATCACATGAGAAGTATGTTCTTTTTTTAGGACATTGAGCTGAAAATTTGTCTATGCATCATTTTCAAAATACATTATTAGATGTTTTTTGTTATCGACGTGTCTTAGGAAAAGTTATATTGAAGAAAATATGATTCACAGGTACAGGACGCGTAATAAATATACTAAAGATACTACATACACTATGTAGTATCTTTAGTATATTTTTTATTACGCGTCCTGCACCAGTGATATGATTAAGAAGTTTTGTTTCATTGTATTTTATCAATCACGTACACGAATCTGGATTTATGTAGAATGACCCATAAAAGCATGAAACTGTTTCAATTAAGAAGCAATTTATCTATACTATTTCAATTTCATTCTTTCATCTTTATAAATAGACACAACCTGTTGTATACAAATATTTCCATAAACTTTAAAAAAATATATTCTATTGGTGACATGTTTTCCAATGTTAGAATTCAAACAAATATTTCTGATTTATATCAAATATTTTATCAATAAAAATTAAGAGCAAATCTGACGAGTTGTACTGAGAAACCTCAGAGCAAATCTGACGAGCATATTAGGTGACTGTGATGTTATTCAAAGAGGTATGTATGGCCAGTTTCCCCTGTAATTGTTTTAGCTATTTTTCTCCTTTTTCAAAAACAAAATATGTAAATGAAAAAATATGGGGTAATTGTCAGAGAGAACACAAGAAAAACACAGGAATTTACAAACAGCCTTCAACAATGGTGAATACCACTCCTTATGAAAAGCTGTAAATCGCCCCAAATAAAAAACAGTGTATGAGTAATACTACTCTTACCTGAATATTATAAAAAAATGTACACGTAACAGAACAGTAAACACAAAGACCAACCTACATGTATGACCTCAATTTCTGACGTTTTTGTATCACATAATCAGAAACGAGAAACGTCCATGTCGGCTACATTTTAGTTCTATTGGGATGAACCGAGTAAACTTTATAAATGACCTTTCAATGATGTCCAATTTTAAATATAATTCAATTTTGAAAAGCAATTTCAGAGGGAAAGAGTTTTCAATAAATCAGCCAATCGGAAAGAGGAATCGTTCATGGCAGCAATTTTTTTTCCGATCGGAACACAATGAAGACACTTTATAATAAATCTTATATAGATGCTTCATATCTCAAACTAATTCATTTGGCCAAGCTAATTCAGGGAATGAGATTTTTATATTATATCAGCCAATCAGAAACAAGAATCTTCTATAGCTGCCATAAAAGGCCTTCAACAAATGCCCCATTTCAAATAAAAATTAATTTCGCCAACTGTTTTTAGAGAAATTTTTCCATGTATATCAGTCAATCGTACATGGTTTTTGTCGGATCCAGACAAAATGAGAAAATTATGCAGGACCTTCCTTGGATGCTCCACATCAAATATGAATACATTTGTTCAAACGGTTCAGAGGAGAAGATCTTCTTAATGTATCAGCCAATCAGAAACAAGAATTGTCTATGGCGGACATGTTTTTGTCAGATATGAGGAAACTTTATAAATGACCTGCAAGGGATTATCCACATCAAATATTAATGCATTTGGCAAACCCGTTTCAGATGAGAAGATTTTTCGTCCATGGCGGCCATGTTTTCTTCTCCACAAGGCCTTCAACAAAGGTGGAATACCACTCCTTGTGAAAAGCTGTAAATTGCCCCAAATAAAAAACGTGTATGTGTAATATAATTATACTTTTACCGGAATATTATCAAAAATGTACATGTAACAAAACAATAAACACAAAGACATATCTATGACCACTATTCCTGTCTTGGTGCAGGCACATGAGACATGTTGTGAGGTTGAACTTATTTAGTGGGTACCAACTCTCCCTCAACATGCAACAGACGAACCACAAAAATCGAACAGAATCCCACCAAATCCTACCAAAGAACAATTCTTCAGTAGACGGAAGAATTTATTTTGAGCAAAAGTAACAGGATGGAATATTCCTGCAAATACTGTCAGCGATTGCCCGACATTAACATATAACATGAGACAAACATTTAGTCAACTACAGGGTACAATCAAGATAAATTCAAAGATATTTAAAACCTAAACAGAACTGCTCTTAAACCATGACGAATACATGTGGAAACCATCCATATGAACCTTAGTTTGGTTGAGGGTGTCCTTCTTGTCAATTTTTGGATGAAATAACGAAACTTTGGCACATCGTTTGAAATCAGGATTTAAAAGCAACGTTCAGAAAACAAAATATTTCTTCAATAGGTCAGTTTCAGTAAAATCGATAAAAAAAATTTAAAAATATTTAAAATATGCTAACCATTCACAAAAGTTCGGTTATCATTGACAACTTTTAGAAAATGTGTGTTTGTCTGATTGGGGTTTAACGCCACTTTCAACAATATTTCAGTATATATCTTGGTGGTCAGTTTTACTTGTGGAGGAAGCCGGGGTGCCCGGAGAGAACCACCGACTTTGGGCAGTTAACTGAAAAAACCTTATCACGTACGATGGAATTTTAAACTCATTCCGTTTTTGTATGCTACGAATTCAGTCGAGAACTCGCGCCGTAAATGTTATAGACTACAGTGATCTGTACAGGTAAATTACACGACGGGTGTCTTTAGTGGATCTGGGGTTGCTCACCTTACGCCGCACGTGAATTCACCCTGGTTTTTGTTGGGTCCGTGTTACTTCAGTCCAGCTGTATGTTTCAGTATACTGTTGTGTGTTCTTAATTTGTCTATCGTTTCCTTTTGTTGGCCATGGTCTTGTCTGTCTTCCGACTTAACGATATCTCTCTGCCCCTTTGGTATCTTTGAATTCTTTTTACATCAACTACTTAGACCACTCGGCCATCAATGCAACGCATGACGACCAATTACTTGTTTTGCTGTTGACCTAGATGTCGTAAATCGGTCTCGTAAATGACGTAGTATAATGAAATTATACGGACGCTGCTAATTAACTTGGGGTTAACCAGGTCATGGGCTATCAAAACGGCTTATGCTTGAGTTACGCATGTTTAAATGTGTTGGGACAGGCCGTTGGCTCATCCCCGTTGGTAACATTATAATAGCTTAATTGCATTTTTCATTACTAAATCGTGGTATTGCAAAATCTAATTAAAGTCAGGCAACGAATGCAACAAATGATTTGACAAGAAAAACTGAGTGAAGAGTGATTTGGTTGACTGAAATGCCAGAGGGTGAACTTTGTGCCCAATTTGGCTGAAATTTTACCAGTACGGCACAGTTTAAATTGATTTTTTTTTATCGTAAGGTAGATGTACAATGAGCAAAGATAATAACAGCATTTTCATTAATCTAAACAAAAGACTTAAAAAGGTGTTGCGCTTCTTAAGTCCGTAAGTATATATTGTTCTGACTAACATTGTGCAACCTGTTGCACTTTGCATGTAAATTAACTTAATGTTCATCATTTTTGCTTTAGATTAGGTCGATTGTCGTGTTTTATGTATAGTTTCAGAATATGTATTTCGGGGCCTTTTACAGCTTCCGTTATGGAATGGACTCTGGTTCATTGTTGAAAGCCATAATGGGACCTGTAGAAGTTTAAATTCTACTGTCACTTGGTGGATGGCTGTCTCGTGGACAATCATGCCACATCTCCGATTATTATATTAAACAAAACATAATACTGACCATAAACACTAAATATAAATGAGAATTCAACATATTTTGACATTCAAGTACTTTACACAAGTGCAACATTTTCTCTTAATCGCTATAAGGCTAATATATTGCTGAACTTGTCATGAAAACCAATCAGTCATAAAGTACTTGACATGATACAAATGAATACTCATTTTATACAAAAACCCATTCAGCAAATAACAAATCATAACCCTATGAATGTACAAAAAATAAGGATCATATAATTTTGCTTTCAAAGCACATTACCAGAATGATTGTTAGAATACTATACCCAATGTTAGGCCAAAGAAACTGAATAACTAGATTTTCATCCAGCTCTTGAAATAAAAGTGGGGCTGGTGGGAGGATTTTATTTTTTATTTTTATCCCACATAAATTTCCTACAAACAACCTTGTAAGATAATTTAATGTATATAATTTGTGCTTAACTTTACAAAGATATGCAGTTAAATCTATGAAACCTAGACAGCACCAGTATTGGACATGGTAATTCTTGGAATTGTGACTCAACAAACATTTTAGAATTGCCCCACCTCAAATTTTTTAGGGGCTGATAGGGATGAAAATCAAGCAATTATTTCAAATTCTGAAGGAAGATGAATAAACATTTATTTTGTTAGGTTTTTGATGAGTAAATAATTATTGTGTTATGTTTATTACTCTATCAACCTTATTTTCAATTTTTTATTGTGTGTTTTTATTGTTTTTTTTTTAAGTCTCCCTATGCTCAGTTATTGGCAGCCACAACGTTGACAAAGTTAGTTTCACGACCAAATCTAACACTGCCACTTGAACAAAGGATTGATATCCGTAAGTATGCAACAGACAACTCCAATGGTGGAGGATATCAAATGTAACCACATTTTAACAGGAATATCTGAGAAATTTTTTTAGACAATAGTACAGGTTTCAAACTGCTCAAATACAATTGGAAATAAGGTGATTTCAAAAAGATTTCTGTATCTTTTTAATCCTTTGAGGTCTCTTGTACATGATTATTAATTAAAAGCATTTATTGGTGATAAAATCAAATTTCTAGATAAAATGGTAAACCATCTATATTGGGGAATTACTTTAGTGTGTTCAGAATTTTTTGCAATAAGAAAAACTACAGAAATTATAAAGTTTCCAACTGTCTCATTGATTAAAATGAAGCTTGTACTCATTTAGGCTTCAACCCTCCACCAGATCAACCAAAGGTTTTTGTCTCGCCTGCGACGAAGTCGCGAAAGCGAGACATAGGTGTTACTTTCGGGCGGCGGCGGCGGCGGCGTTAGCTTTTTTGAAAGCTCTATATCTCTGAAAGTATTTATGATAGGATGACCAAAATTAGTGTGCTTATAGTTCGTGATATGAAATTACCCACAAACCAGATGACCTTGGTCCTT
>JAULBM010294991.1:6022-25898 GCA_032357055.1 Geukensia granosissima | reverse complement strand
ATGTAACTATACAAAATGTGCATTTCCTTCAGACCCAGCAACTCGGCTATAGCGTCCCCGACGTCATTCGATTTTTTTAAGTTGTTTGCCCAACCTGTTGATATTATTATATATTGACAATACTAATATTGGTGCTTAAGTTGAAGGTTGACAACGGTTATATTTCTCTCAAAATATCTGCTCCAACTAGAAATAAAAAACCTACTTTGTCAAGAAAAAAATTTTTTTATAGGTTCTAATCAATAGGGAAGATAAGCGTTGCTTAACTGTTATATATCTGTTATAATCATGTGTACGATGTGGATTGTATCTTTCTGTGATATATAACATATTCTTCCTGTTAATAAATTCTGACATCTTGTCAAAAGTATGAAATTGATTATTGTTTTATTTTATTTTCGTAATTTTAATTTTACAGGCTTGTGTGGTATGTGGAGATGTTTTTGAACAATTCTTCGATGAAGAATCTGAAGAATGGCACTTAAAGAATGCATTACGATCTGATGGAAAGGTATGGATTGGATTTTAAACAATTTTAACAGGATATTCTCAAACATTGTAAAATCTTCCAAATGTGTTTTTTTTTATGTTTATTTCATGTTCATTAGCTGTGAAAAAACAGGTCTTCAAGTTCAGTTTAATTTAAATGTCTTTTTAGAGAAGTTTTTTTTACTCTGAAATTCAGTTTTTTGCTCTGACATTGAAAATAAGATAACTTTTTGTTAATGATGCAGATAAATAGGATGGGCAGTCTGTTGGGTTAAGACTTTTACTGTGAATAATTTAAATTTGTTTATTTCCTTTTCAGACCTATCATCCAGTTTGTTATGAAGATGCTCAAAAAGTAAGTTTTCTGATTTTATTGAAATGTTACAACTACCAAAAAAACCTTGCACGAAAAGCAGTTTTATTGCAAATTGCCTATGTGGGCCTTGATGGCCAAGTGGCAAGTTGAGATTAATATAACTTATAACCTTTATGAGTTTGCTCTGTCTTTGAACCATACAAAAATTATTGTTTTTGATTTACAACAAATGATAAGATTTTTCAGTTACATGCCAGTCCATGTAGGTGGTTTTCTCCATGTACTCTGGCATTCTCCATGAATAAAAACTGCCTATCATGATACAACTTAAATATTGATGAATTTGACATGAAAAACAAAATTAATCAAGCAAGCAAATTGCCTATGGTCATTGTCATTCCATGCAGAACTATAATTTGTAATTAAACTCTGATCAAAACAACAAGAAGTGTTCAGCTGACTCATATTTTAATGAACTGATAAGAAATTTTAATCGATAATTCCTCTCAATAAAATTTGAGAAATTACAGGGGGAAATGATTTTTATAAAATCCACATGAATAAGCATCAAGTTTTGATAGCTATTGGAATTATTAATCAATTTCTTTAAATGTCTTTAAATTTACATGTATTTTCTTAAATTCCAGAATCAGACTCCAAAAGAAGATCCAGGAGCGAATCCCATGTTATTACAGATTCAAAAGGAGCTGGGCTATGTACCAGCTGATACAGTCGTCTCATTCCCAGCAGCCAATGTGATCTCAGTGTCTCAGCATGACCACACCCCTAAAGATTTACCCGACACGCCCACTGAATCGGAAAATGAAAGTGAAGTGAAACAAGAACTGAAGCCGTCATGACCCTAGTCTTGCTAGTGTGATGTCTAGTCTTCTGAGGACTCTAATCTGTGATTCTTTTTATTATTATATTGTTGTCATTCTTTCATGTAACTTAAAATACCTGTGTGCAGCATCATGTTAAGAAATTGAAATTTGATAGGTCAGTTTAGGAGTTGGATATTCCATTTTTTTTATCTTCTTTTCTTCTATCCATGCTTAACCCAAAACACCAATATAATGAGTTTAAATCTGTACCTTTCCATCAATTAAAGGTGACATAGGTAATTTTGGAACTATAGATTCACAATTTAGAGGGTATTATGGATGCTTTCTGCACTGTTTAAAAATAACAAGTTTTTCAAAGGCTGTTTAAAATTTTTGTCAAATTTTCAAATGCTCATTTCTCAAAAACAGGCATGCTAACCAATCACTTTGGTTTTGTCCTACTTTTTCTATAACCCATGTAGCAATAACAAAAGATTTGATAAAAACTTCTCAAATTGTGTTTTGAAGCATGTTTAACGAATTGATAAGAAAAGTGAGGTCACTGGGGAAAAACTTATTGATGCCATGAATTCAATAAAACCACAAATTTTTGAGATTCTGATGAAAATAGCTGAACATGCGTAGTGAACATGTTATATGTGGTATAAGGAGTTTTTGGGGTCTTTGTTGTCCCTAACTGTTAAAATCTGTCAGCATTATATCTTACAGTTGAATTCAGTTTTGAATTCTATGAATACCCCAACATAAATTTTGCAAAAGGTATTAAGATATTATTTATAAAGTCAAATATTGGGCTGTAGTTGGTATTTCTTGATGAGCATTAAATTTCTGAACAACATTTTTAAAAGAATACACAAGTTGTTAGCATGATATCAATATTTTATCATTCTCATTTTGTATAATTTCATTTCAACGATTTCTTTGGGCATTGTTAAACTCACTTCACCAGTCTATCTTTTCCATGATGTCAATATATTGCATTGATATATGTTCTTTTGGTCATCCTCATATTCTGTTTTTACCATTGGACATATGTATTCCCTCCCCCCCCCCTCATTTTTTTTACTTGAGGACTTAATTTTTTTTTCACCCCTGTTTTCAATGATAAAAGAACAGTATTTATTAATAATTTGATTATAGGAACAGCATTTATACAAATGAATGAAACATGTTTATTGTAGTGTTTACAATTCTGATGTATATAACATAAGAACCCACCAATTAAGGGTAATGAAGAAAAATAAACGTCATGTTTATTGATGATTAAAGACAAAAATTAAGTAATGGGATTTAACAGACAGAATTTGGGCTGAGAAATAAAGATTCCCATTTGTACATTATCATATCCATTGTCACTGAATTAAGTGCTAGCAAGTTGATTTAATTTATTTGTACAGAATTTTATTTTTGTATTATTCATGGAAATGACAAGAGTATTTGTCATGTTTAAAAGGACTGTTTTAATGTTAAAAAGACTTTAAGAAGTGAAACAGTTTGTAAATCAGTTTTCTCGTGTCGAGAGTTTTGCAAATAATGTTTCAAAAGTCTTTAATTCTTGATCTTAGCTGTATTGCAGTATGAAGATGGTATGTCAGAGAAGCCATCTAGAATTTCTCTATGCTGACACTTTATTGTGGAACTTTGTACTTGCAAGACCACTAGGCCAAATAACAGGTTGATTTTTATGCAGAACTCTCAAAGGAATTGAGCATATATACAGATTGATTTATTAAGTTAATTGGTTGTTCATACTTTAAAATCTTAGTCACCATTGGTCACTTGAACTCTTTTTTTTACTTTGATCAGGATTCTTTAAATGGGCTCAAACCTCAATTATTGAAATACTGTATATTCAGGAATTATTGTGTTCATTTATTACTGAGATTTTGAAAACTTCATTCTTAACAGTAAGATAAATTTATTTGATTTTAAGAAAACCAGTGAGATGTGAGAATGTGAGTTCTTATTGCGAATAATGTGATCATCACTCAGTAATAAAAACATTGAATTAATTTCTAAATATACAGTATTCTTCTTACCTTGAACCATATAGCAAAACTAAAAAGGAAAGTTCAGAGCAGGCTGGAAGAGAAATGTCCTTTGAATTTTATTTGGCCTTGTGTGTACAACATTTTTTTTTGCTTTATTCATTTGGCAGTTTAAGGCATTCTTACAGCACTTTATTATGATTGTTGTTAATGAAAACTTACTTAGCAATATAATATGTGAATATACCTTGTTGAATTTGAAATAAATACCTCAAATTTTTCTTGTTTTTTGAACTTAAGAATTGTAAAAAGGATATTTGATTCATGGTATGGCATTCAATGATAGAACATTTATGCATCACTTCTAAAACTTAAGAAACATTATGTGAAGAATTTTTAGTGTTTATCTAAGTTATCATTTCTATTGGAGATGGATATAAAAAGTGCAATACTTGATTTGAAAAATAGGCAATGTTGTTTTAAAATGTGTGGTTAATAGATTTTGTATTTTTATTATAGTTTTTTATAAACAGCTGGAACATATTAAATCATTCCTTTGTAAAAATGTCATGGTGTCACCTGAATTTAACATGAACATGTTTCTGAGTATAGCTGTGTATTGAATGGGTAATGTAAGAGTCTAGTATGTCAAAAATTGTTTTATATTTGCTCAATAGCCACTTTCTTTTACCTTATTTGAAATAAGAATGAAAACAATTTATACTATAAATTTCTTCAGGTTTTTGTTGTGGTTAATTTAACCTGAATTAAGGTTAAATAAACTAAGTTTATTAGCAAAATCTTCAGTAGAGTTTGTCTGCTGTAAAAACTACTGTTGTAGTTCATTCTACAGTTACAGAATTTATTTATCTGTCTACATTACATTTTTGATGAGCTTAGGATTTTCATTGTAAAATGTAATATTTCTTATATTTTAGATATGGTAAAAACAAGAGGTTTAATAAAAGATATTTTTAATGGTTTTGAGAAAGCACAATATCATTTTATGGTTTGTTGAATGCAAGGTGAACAATTGTTATGTGAATGGTATTTGTTACCAATAGATCCTGGACAGGATTAATAAAGGATAAAAACTTTGAAGTCTTGTTTTAATGAGGCCTGGGTTTTTGACCCTGCATGTTGGTCATGGAACCCCAATTGTTTTTCAGCTCACCTGGCCACAGCTGAAATTTATTTAAAATAGGACCGAAAGGAAATTCACTTGAGAATCATGTCTGAAACTTCCGAGCCATTACAACCAAACTTTGGTATTTTTGGTGGTCCTCTTTCAAAATTGTGCCCAACTTCCCAGACCCCAACAAAGCTGGCAACCACAGCCCAACTTGATTTAACAAAGGACCCTATGGGAATTTCACTAAAAAATCATAACATATACTAGGTGCCAGTTGCAGTAAAAATTTGGTGGAATGGTCCTTGGATGGTACTCCTTGTCCAGCATCACTTACCACCTTGCCTTCCACAGCCATACTTGTAAAATAGTGTCCTCTACCAATATTTGTATCCACAAAATGCCTACCTGGCAAGGACCAATGCAGAGCAGCTGTCAGATGAGCGTTTGTAATAGCCTTTAAGACTTGCCTATGCCAGCAATGAAGGTGGTGTAGTCGAAACAGTGGACTGAATGTCAATGTGTTATAATTGAAACAGTAAACTGAATGTCAATGAAGGTGTTATAGTCTAAACAGTAAACTGAATGTCAATGAAGGTGTTATAGTCTAAGCAGTAAACTGGATGTCAATGAGGGTACTAAAGTCTAAACAGTAAACTGAATGTCAATGAAGGTGTTATACAAGTCTAAACAGTAAAAGGTGTTATAGTCTAAACAGTAAATTGAATTTCCGTGAAGTTGTCATTGTCTAAACAGTGGACTGAATGTCAATAAAGGTGTTATAGTCGAGACCGTAAACTAAATGTCAATGAAGGTGTTATAGTCTATGTTATAGTCGAAACAGTAAACTGAATGTCAATTAAGGTGTTATAGTCGAAACAGAAAACTGAATGTCAATGAAGGTGTAATAGTCTAAACAGTAAACTGAATGTCAAAAGGTGTTATATAAGTCAAAACAGTAAACTAAATGTCAACGAAGGTGTTACAGTCCAAACAGTAAACTGAATGTCAAAGAAGGTGTTAAAGTCGAAACAGAAAACTGAATGTCAATGAAGGTGTTATAGTCTATGTTATAGTCGAAACAGTAAACTGAATGTCAATGAAGGTGTTGTTGTCTAAACAGTGGACTGAATGTCAATGAAGGTGTTATAGTCTAAGCAGTAAACTAAATGTCAATGAAGGTGTTATAGTCTATGTTATAGTCGAAACAGTAAACTGAATGTCAATGAAGGTGTTATAGTCGAAACAGAAAACTGAATGTCAAAAGGTGTTATATAAGTCAAAACAGTAAACTAAATGTCAACGAAGGTGTTACAGTCTTAACAGTAAACTGAATGTCAATGAAGGTGTTAAACTGAATGTCAACGAAAGAGACGTAGACAGAACAGTGTACAGAATGTTTTAAATACAGTATGTGATATCGGGGTAATAACGGTCAAAGTTTCGAGACAGAAAATATCATTTCACGTGATAGACAAATTTCAAGAAATTGTTGTGAAAATTAATTATTATAGACTTTGAACAGTTTAATACAAATCAAGTCAAACCAAAGAAACAACATCACATCTCAATAAAAAGGTTATAAGAACAAAATCTAGAGGTGTAATTAGCTGTTTTTTTTGTGATTGGAGTGCAGTCTCTTTGACATTAACCCCATATCTTTTCATTTTCATAAAAGGTTTTTAACAAGTGTGGAATCCCACCAGTAAATACAAAATAACGTCAGGAGTCCTGACTAAGATATGTTGCGTGGTTATATCACATGTATCAGTTAGATTGGAAACAATCTTGCCGAACTTTTTACCGATCTAAAAAAATGAAACCCGAGTTGCACACACTGAAAATCATACCAGAAATAATTCAGTTAAGGTTTATTTATTTTTTAGCATTCAGTTTAGTACCATAGAGTATATGCTTATGATCAAACAATGTTCAGAGTTGGAATTTATCCTTCTACTTGGGTGCATATTTTAATATTTAGATAAAGCCAGATAATCGAAGATAAACTCCGTCCTTGAACCCCCATCCCAAACACATACTCTGAAAATAATTTAGAAATAGCTGAATAGCTGCAAATAATAGCTATGAAGCAATGTCACTGTGGACATCAGAGCTCCATAAAGATTTTATGTATTGAGTAAATTACTCATTATTTTTCTCAACCAATTGGGTGATTAATTGTTAATTGCTTTAGATTTAGCTTCACTCCGTCATATTGCCACTTATTGGGGTTTTAACTCCCAAGTTCATAAAAATTGGGTAATTTTCATTATCTATTAACGTTAAAGTATACAATACTTGTAAAATGTACAATAAAGAATAGTCAGCTTGAAAATGGATTCCTTATAATTTTTCATAATGTTATAATATATAGAGCTTGAACAGTAACTTGTCTTTATTGCATTTATTATCAGTTTTTACTGAGAACTCAAGTGGTTGTCAATTTACAGGGTAATTGTTAATTCAATAGGGTTTCAAAACCCATCATCAGCTAAATTAATTAATTAGGTTTTTGTTACTTATTGATTCTACTGCACTTTTCCGGAAAGTCATTTCACAAACGGTCATTGTCCAGAGTTTTGGCATAACATGGTTAACTTCCTGTGAAAAAAAACTGGCATGTGAAAATGCAAAATATAAATGTACTAGCCAGGAATTCAAAGATATGGCCTAACAGCTGTATTTGCAGAAACATTTCAGTGACAGTTAACAGTATGAACGAGTTTAAAGTAAAATGTGACCCGCCTAAAAGGGTAAAGCGCGACTGGATCGGTCCACCCGACAAGCAGTCAAATATTAGACCTGTCAAGATTTATGTTCCAGAAGATGAAACGGCTTTGCAGAAACAGTTGAGGAAGTTACGCGAAGATACCATGCAGTTCAATCACAAATTTTGGGCCAAACATAATAACGATTTCTTTAGACAAAAGGAACTCTTTGTGAAAATGAAACTTGCTGCTAAAAAAGTTACGGAAAATCATGACACACCTTCAAAGTTAACTCCGGAGGAGATGTCAGAATTCTACAGATTGTTTTTGAATGCCAATTTTAACAAGAATTTAAAGTACAATGGAGAGTGGTATAGGAGAAACTTTGAAATACTTTCCCTGACCTTCAAAGTTTATCGTGAAAAGTTAAAATTAAAATTATTAAGAAAATAAATTTTATAATACTTGTTTGTTGCTTACAATCACTGTATGAAAACTACATGTAAATGTTGCATTAGTTTTGAGCATTTGTATATGCCATTGAGTCTAATTAGACTTGAGAATTGTAATGATTATTAATTAAAATTATCTTCCTTGTGACAAAGTCTTTCACAATGGTTATATGAATTTGAAAACGCTTTAATCATGCATATCATGTTGTCATTTGCAGGCTGTCTGTTAGTGCAGCAATAGACAAAATGACATGCATGAATTAATTTATTAAATATTTCTTGAATTACTTTCTCTTGGATTTTTTGTTTCCAGGTCATACAGTTTATAATGAAATCGATGCATACAAAATGTAACTAAGAAAAACAATGACCAAACCAACAAACATGACAAATGGAATATAATAACAGGTTAAAATGAAATCAACAAAATGACTATATCTCTTATACTATTATATATTGCATGCTTAAGAATCAATAATATCTTAACACTTTTAAATTGGCAAAATAATTTTCAAAGAATATTCTTAAAAAAACTTTAAATGTTAATAAAAATTATATAATCAATGGATATGGCTATTGTAAAGTCATTTTTAAATCATTAATGCAAAGTCATTATCATTACCTCTCATTGGTAAAAAAAGTTCTTGATCATCACATTCATAAGTTCTTTCACAATGTCCCTGGTCATGAAAAGATAGCCACCATAACAGTAAATTAACAATAATTACTGTCTGTAGCCTCATGCAGTTCAATTTCAAAGCTCTCTGTGTTGTCCTCGCTAACCAGCCGATAGCTGAAAATAAAGTACAAACCAAAGCAAGTATCTGATTTAGAGGTGGGTCATGGGAATTTTGGTTTACTTTACGAAGCGACCAAATTAAGAATGGCAAAAATATTATTGTAATTAAAAAAGAAAACTAACTAATGAAATTGAATAACAGAAAAATCCTATCAAGAAGATTCTATAATTTGTTTATAGTATACAATCTGGCTGCAATATTTTAGAAAAACTAAAGAAAATCTTAAAATTTTTGTGTATATTGGTGCCAATTATGTATTTTTTCATTAAAAAATTTACAATGGAGACCCACTAGATCTTCAAAAGCAAATTTCTCTCATTTTTTAGTGAATGACTGCATTGATTGTTTTATAATTTGTGTCATATATCCATTATCTCTCTCTCGTGTATCATTTCCATGATTGCCAGAAGCTTTAAATACCTCCTTGTGGAAATTTTCTGTGACAAATAATTTATTAATTGCTCTATTTTTGAGACAAAGTTCAAAAATTTTAGGTTACCTGTTAGGATCTCTTTATTTTTAAGAATTACTGGATTGACTGATTTATTATAATTTAGAAAACATTCTAAAAATGTGCAATTTACATAAGCTTGAGCAAAAGAGGAGTTTAACTTGCAATGTAGTGTAATTTCTTGGATCTCAAAGATGTAAAAATATGGATAAAAAGAAATTACAATCACATACAAAAATGATCAAATTCTCTTCTTTATTGACCCATTTTTGTGATTTAAAAAATTGGGTATCATATTACCTCATGATTATCTGTTTCTGAGTACCATCAAAAATGTACATGTGATTAAACATTTAATACAAAGACAAACCTATGACCACAATTCCTGACAAGTTTGAGACAGGCACATGAGACATGTGGTGGGGTTGAACTAGTTTAGTGGGATTCAAACCCTGCCCCAAATGAGTGGTTAAAGAAAATAAAATTAGTAAAATATGACCTATAAAAATCAACAGAAATCCACTTATATGACTTGAGATAACCTGAATTACAATAAATACACAAGCACATGGGGCATCAGACCCCCACCTTAACTTGTGGTGTAAAAGTTACGTGCAGTTATCTAATATAACAGAATAAAAAAATGCTGTAATAATAGATAACTGCACGCAATTTGTACACAAGAAATTGTAAAAAAAGACAGTGAAAAAAACGGGGTAGGGGAGGGGGGTTTCTGATCCCCCAAGCTCCTGTGAAGAAATATACTAAACAAAAATACATGTAAAAAGACCATTACTCAATGATGAATGTTCACAGTTACTGAAAGCAAGCTCGGGGTGATATCCCTGATAAGACATCAAGCTTCTCATCACGTGATCAAACACAGTATGCCCGACGGTTTAATGTTCTGTCTAGTACAACGTCGAACCTGTATCCTTTCTGAATAATTATGTTTAACTGAACATTAAGTTTCACAGGGTAATTTTTCAGTTTAAACTTGTTTCAATAAAATGTAGGATGTGATATCCCTTGTTGTTTAAAAGTTCTACATTTGAAGCCGTTTATTGTCCCAGGTTGGGGAGGGTTGAGCGTTCACCAACCGGTTTGGCCCACTTGTCCAGGAACCTGTGGTCCAGTGGTTGTAGTTGTTTAATTGCCATTTGTTGATATTTGTTCGCCATTTTTTCAATAGATTGGGACGCTTGTCGTGTTTTATGAATAGTTTTACACATTGTGTTTTTCGGGGCCTTTTACAGCTTCTGTTATGGTATGGACTCTAGTTCATTATTGAAGGCCGTAATTGACCTGAAGAAGTTTAAATTCGACTGTCATTTAGTGGATGGCTATCTCATTGACAATCATGTCACATCTACATTTTTGTAACTGTTGTCACTTGAGACGCTTGTGATATCTGTATCATTGCTGCAAAAGCTTACCTGAAATGTAGATTAGGCCAATAACTTAAACTTTAGTGCAGACACCATACAAAGGGGCCAAAGCCAGTCCACACCAGGAAACGGAAAGTAAACTATATGAAAAGAAAATATGTCCCCTTTTATCGTAAGTTATAGTACAAAAGCAACCTTGTTCAATTTTTAAATCCAAATCTTAAAACGGAGTACGGTCATAATTGATATTAGATTTACCTATTTAATAAAATTCGTTTGCTAATTTTTGAAAATCTGCATTATTTAAAGCTAAATTATTATCCAAAACATCTAAAATGTTATTAAAATGGTCCACTTAATCCTGCTTGTAAGATTCTTATTGAAATTTTGACCAACTGATTCATAAGAAAATGATAAATCTGCAATAAGAGAAGCGGAGTTTGTACCCATTGGTACGCCAAATAATTACTAATAGACCGTTTTTGCAAATCGTACATAAATATTATCAAGAAGGAGTAAGATGGTGTTATTATGTCGGATCATGCCCAACAGGTGTATTTTTTTATGATTTGCCGCTAATAAAGCAATTATATTTATTGCAGCATACGTATTGAACGACCAATTTATTAAATATGAAAACTTTTCCACAATAGGCTTATGTGGCAGAGGGTTATTAAGAATAGAAAATATCATTACTGTTTATTGATGAAAAAGAATCATGGACAGACTTGAGTTTGTCTAAAACAACCATAGGCACTTTTATCCATTATGATAGTGTTTACTATCCATGTCCAAACTTCTTTGTGATTTGACATGGTATTACAGAAGTTAACAATGAGAGTTATAATAGTAGAACAGTTTGTTTTATATCAACACATTTATCAAATTTTATGCAGATATGAGGTTTGAACATTTATCATGGAAAACTTTATCTGAAAAAAAAACTACATATGTTGTATAAATATGGAAAATTTTAGTATCATTTCAAGGATTTACCTCTAATCAGTAGCATTATAACCAAAACAAAGGAAGTCCAAGATCCAAAGATAGCAAAAGAAGCACTCAAATCCAAACTAATGGGAAGCGAAATCCGACGGCAGGGACAAATTACACTATTTTGTTCTATCTACACTAGATAGAACAAATTATAATAAAACAATCACACTTATTGTTTTTATTATGTATATGTTTTATTAAAATTATGAATTTGATTTCTCAAAATTTTGTAATTTTTATATATGCATTTAAGTTGATATTTAATCTTAATAGAACTACCACAACTATAAATCGAGTACCGAGTATCAAAAAGTGAGTATCGAGTAGTAAAATGTAAGTATCCAGGAGCAAAAAGCGAGTGTTGAGTATCAAATTTGTTGAGCTGCTGACCATTCCGGAGCACCTGAGCACAGCCTCGTTTTATAGGATTCCTTCAGTTGATAGTTTTATTTTGTGGTATTTTTGTCTTTTAACCGTGGTTTTGTTTCCTATATATATATATTTGCCCATTAAAACCCTAGAGCATCTCAAAACTTTTTTGTACATTCTTGGTTTAAGTGGTCGTGGTTTAATTATGACTTCTAATCAGTTTCACTTGAAATGAGTCAGTTAGTGAAGAGTGTAACACTCAGTGTTTCCGTTATTACAACAATTAAAACTGTAAAATTATTAAACATGAAGAGAAAAGATAATTTATTTTGAATCATGAAAAAGTAGTGGGATTTTCCGAAGAGAAACCTTTATAACAGTTGAAATACTGATATAAAGGAAAGAATTAATCAAATGACCAAATTGAGCCATAGCACAGAACACCTACAAGTTCCCTTATAAATATTTTTGGGTTGCGTGTCCATGTGTCAAGTTATTGACAATGAGCCTCTAGTTTATTTATTAGCATCACGACTGTAGAAGGATGATTTTCTCCAGGAATTCTTGATCAGGAATGAAAACAATTTTCCCGCATACCAGTAGCCAAGGGGGGTTCGGATGCACCTTCTTTAAACCAACAAGTACTATAAAACTCGTTGTTGATTAAACAGTGACTATTTAAGCCGATATCGACTATTAAAGTCGATATTGTTTGCACAGCGACTATCAAAGTCAACAGTAACACTATCTTAGTATTTCCAAAACCAAAAAAAAAAAAAAAACAAAACAGTTTTTCTGCAATAACTTTAGTGTATAGAAATTGCCAGATAGCAGGATTTTTCAAATACACCAGAGTTCCCGTAGGCCTTAAGCGGCCCCAATTTCGAGTGTCGATTTATCTATCCCCACCTTTTGCAAGATACAGTGAAGGTCTTATGAAATTAATACAACTGATATCTCATAGCTCATAGGTCATGGTCTAGAATAGGCATTTGTAACCCCACTTCTCCAGGGGGCAAAATGGTTGTTCCCAAAAACATACTAATTATCAAAAAAACGTGTTAACATTACAAATATTGAAACGCATTAGTGATTTGGATAGCAACATGGGATATTTTTGACAATTTATTTTAAGCCATTTTTTTAAGGTTGTTATAAATAATTTCCCGTACCGTAAATTAGAAATGTTGAGTATAGAAAGATGTATATATTGTCTTTCCCAAAATTGACTAGCTATATAGACTTAAGCTATGACAAGAGAGTTATGACAAAATAATATAGCTCTCCACTAACAGATATTTCTCCAATGAAATCACGAGTACGTGTATACATGCACCGACTGAGAACATTAATTTGCTGTATAGGAAGTTAATAACTTTAACCCCCTCTCCTACATGCACGTACAACCGCAATTCATAAATATCCCAGTTAAATAAAGTAGGGAGAAATATATATTTTTAAATAGGAAAAACATAATAAATTACAATTACCCACGAGTCATACTGCGGTTGACATCTCACCACTTGACACATCAGACTTGACCCCATTGATGAAATTTGTCATCATCTTTCATATACAAGATTAAACGGATAGATATGGACAATAGACAAAAACAAAATGTTTATGATGTGCCGAATGGAAGTCTACCTCGAATTTACAAAGCACTGTCTCCAAATAATGAAAATTCGAGCTATTCAGAAATTCCCGTTGGTGAATACCACTACGATATTCCAGAAAACTTGAAATTTACAAGACAACAAAACACTTGTCGTTCGTGTTTTGCCAAAAGAAATGTTTTGATCGGGATTTCCTTTATAGTTGGCGCATTCATTGGTGTTGTTATAACTGCAATATGTTTCTCCGCTTTAGATTCATCTCAAAACACTGATGGAAGTTTATTTGTTCGAGAGAATTTGGAATCGCCGCCAGGTAAGTTTATAATGTTTTTTTTTTATATAAAAACCAAATTATACAGTGGGTTAACATGTAATGAGAAACGTTTTTGAAAGAGTACTTAATTTACATATAAAAGATTGCAGAATTACGTTCTTTGTTACTGCATTTATGTTTTATTTATGTATAATATTAGTTTTGTGTTTAATATTTTCTTTGAGGGCATTGTGAGAGATCGGTACAATCCAACCAGTTATTATTATTAAATTGTTAACAATACAATTTTTTCAGTTTTTTGTGTGTTTCAGAAAAATGCATATATTTTACGTTCACACGCCATTTTATACATATATTTTGAACGTTTGGAAACGCTTTACTTAAACTTTTTTTTTGGCTGAAACGTACAACGTGTTTGCCATTGGTTTGGAAGTGTTTTCAAAACTCAGTTTACACCGAATGGATAATACATCTGAACACATCATCAAAAGAAAAATAATTTTCAAGCGACTTTACCTCCGTTAGAACTACAGATATAGAGGTTCCTATGTTTTCAGATTTTAATGTACCAAAAGGCAAAACCAAGTTCATGAAAGGTTTGATTTATTGTCGTAAAGTCACACCAGTCTCAGATCCGGTTTAACCCCGCCACTTTTCTGTCTGTCCAATGCTTCCAATGCTTGAAGTTGTTGTGTTGTATTGAAACTACAGAGAAGATCTATAGCTTTGAATGGTCCACATTTTATTTTGTGGGAACCGTTATAGATCGTTATAGCTTGGTTGGTATACATTATGGATCTTTGTCTGTCATTGATGGCTGCGCACTTTATGAAAAATGAAAAGATATGGGGTAAATGTCAGAGAAACTGCACTTCAACCACGACAAAAACAGTGTAATTTACAAACAATAATAGATAAATATATTTAATAATAGATGTTATATAATTAGTATTTTGGGCATTGTTGAATCTCGTCCAAAATCATACCACAACGCTTATTTTTAAGTATATTTTATTAAAATTAACTGGAACATTAGCTACGGTTTGAATTCGGTTCCGCGAATACTTTTTTTTGGTGATAGCATAACTATACCAACATCAACCAAAAATAATAAAGGATTGTTTGTCTTTTGAAGGTAACAAATCGTTCATGACGCCAGAAAGGTACCATTTTCAGATGATTCGATGTGAGATTGGAAACACAGCATTCGATCAGAAGTTCGTAACTTTTTCCGTCAAAGCCTGTTCTGATGCATATGTTCTTTTGACGTCAAAATATTACGACTCGGGTCCCTCAACAGAAATAGCAATTGGAACTAATGGCAACATGAGAGCTGGAATACGTAGAGAAAAACTTGGCCGAAACATTGTCACACACATCGGGTCATACGTAAGCTGCAGGGAATATACACAGTTCTGGATAAGTTGGAAGAGTCAGTTTATTGCTGTTGGATTTGGACAAAACGAATATGAAAACCAGTTTATGGCAATGCGAGACGATCGCAGTTTATCTGTAGTAAATCTTGGAATTAGTACGGGCTGGGGTACAACTGGAGAGTGGATGTTTGTGAAACCATAGTACAAGTTTTTATTGTTATTGGGTTAGACATCAGAGGTTCTAATATTGGAGAAATCAGAATTTAGACCGACGTGTACACAAAAGTACTTTGCTCACTGACAGAATAATACAAATCCATAGGCCGCACTCAGAAACTTTTCTTTTTTGTATCTTCATTGATATTTTGGAACGTTCTGATGGGCGGACCCAGGATATGGGTTTAGGGAAGGAGGCGTAAAAAGCATAAAAAACTTTCGACTAGCGCAGCAAGCGAGAAGTTTTGACATTTCATAGACATTTAATAGAAAATGAAATATTTACTTATACTTTTATTCATTTGAGAAGGTGTTTGTGGGGATGGCTGCGCTGGTTCTGCCTACATTACTCTGCACCTGTCATTCGTTTCAGATATAGAGATTAAAACTCTTTCATAATTTATTCCATTCTATTGTCCATGGTGTGAATTTGGTTCTACATGAAGGCTTTTTTTCTGTTTTAATTGATTTTTCTATGCTAAACAAATAGTGGTGAAAGACATTAAAATATTTTGAATAAAAAAGTTAAAAAATAATGTCCGTTTAATGAAATTAAACAATTTCAATTTGATCAATCTGCTCTGGTTAAAGCAATGCTCTATTTCATTGAAAAGTTCATAAAACCTTAGACCAAATTGTAGTGATCTGTGCGTTTAATAACCCGTATCACTTTTGTTGATAGATTAAAAAACAACATCAAATCGTTGGAGATAAATACTTTTTTCAAATCATAATGCATGATTGACGTTTTTTTAATGTACTTTCCATAAATTAACATTCGAAAAAATATGTTAAATATTCCTTCCAAAAAGCATGACGTAGGATTTGTTTGAAACCGGAAAATTATGATAAATATATTATCAATTTAATTTTTGAGGTAATTATTTTGCTCATCAGATTATAAAAGTTGACTATTTAAACTTTTAAACGAAGCGTTTTATTTTATTGACTTCAAATATCAAGCTCAACGCGTTGGGTTGTCTATTTAGAAAATCATATTTACATTAAGTGGATGTGACCCCTGGTAATTGGTATTTTGGAATTAGGAATGGAAAGAGAAGAAAGCGATGTGTCCCGTAAGTATTTTAAGTTTATTTTCATCGAATTATAAAGAGCACGTCGACACTCAGTTTCGTAGAGTAGTCACGAAATGTTAAACTAGATTCTACTCGTAACTTGTCAACTGCTAATCAGTTATGTCCAGATTGTAGTTACCGTCCTTAACTGAAAGCAAGCTTCTGTAATTATTAAAACGAGAATATTACTGATAGCAAGCCATAGACTGTATTTAAAATATAAACTAAAGAATATCCCCCCTTTTTTCTATTTGCTGAAGGCCGCGCCGTACCTTTCTTGTTTCGTCGTTGTTTATCACGGAGGAAAAGGAATCCGAGTGGTCGTCAATTATTAGAAGTTGTTTAGGTTAAATATTCATTTTACTATCAAAAACAGGGGCGGATGCAGAAAAGTTGAACATCATACTAGTGGGCAAATCTAGAATCTACAGGAAAGCTTGGCAGGTACGCATTTATTCAATAAAAAATTCACCACTAACCTCTGTGAATTTAAAAAATATATAAACGGAAAAAGCATGTTATTCACTGGTTCACTCTAGATAGTTCCGTTTTGCATGAAGCTATGTACCATTGTTGTAAATTTCATTACATGTCACATTTAGAAATGAAAAATGTATCTCAGGATTTCCCAAAAATGTTTGATTATTATTCAAATTTTATTAGTCAGTTATAGACGATGTTGTGTTTTTATGGATTCCTCTGGCTGCTTTTTCGTGTACGTGGTGTTATTTTAGCCTGAAACTAAAACATTGGCGTCAGCACCGTTTAGATGTCAATTGTGAGGAGGAGTGATCTTTTGGCGAAAAGTTTTATTTTCAGTTGTCGCGAAGCATGGTCTTTTTGCGTGCCTTTAATATTTAAAATACGGTTGATCATTGCAAACCAAAGTTATTAATATTTATATTCAACTTCCGTTATACATAAACTTTTATTTTCACCTCGTGAATGTTTCCTTCGAAAATCAAATGGCCGCCCCTTATATAAATTTCCATTCACTTATATGAAAATAGGAGATGTGGCATGATCGTCCAAGAGACAGCCACCCACCAAATGACAGTAGAATTTAAACTTCTACAGGGTCCATTATGGCCGTCAACAATGGACCAGAGGTGGGACCAAACAGGTTCCTGGCTTGGGACAGGCACATTAGTATGTGGCGGGGTTAAAGCCGTTGGTGAGCGCTCAACCCTCCCCCTATCATGGGACAGTGGTGTGACAAAACAACAATAAAAACACACTATAAAAATCGGTTGAAATGGATTTAACATTTGTTTGTCTTAAATCTTAATTTTTTATTGTCAGATCTAATATTGATGCAAGAGTACTAATATGTATAATATTCATATGATAACATACTAAAGGGAAAACACAAATACGAAAAGTCATGCTGTATATTAATGAAATATACATGATTCAGGTAAGTCCAGAAAAGCGCATTACAGGCAGTTAAATTTGAGTTATTAACATTTGTTTTAAACGTATAAAAAGATGTGTCTTTCTGGCATAGATTCCACATTTTTCTTTAAAAAGATAAATGAAAAATGTACTCATTCTCCATTCGTGTCGTTAGACCACTTAAGATGATAGATGAAAAGATTAGTTATTCAAATTTGAACAAATGACACTGACAATGACGAGACATGACACAGATTAAGTCTACATATCGCATCATAAAGTATTCAGCAATTGAAAGTAGACAAAAGAACAATATATACTAATTTGGGCCACTTAAGTGTTAACTTGTCTTCTTAATAGCCATATAATCACACCTTAAATAATAAATCTCTGAAAATAAGATTAAACAAGTATGGCTTAATACGGAATTAATTTAAAATCCAGGGGTAAAAACATTAAATCTTTAAATTAATTTCAGTTTTATTGGACCGGAATAACATTTTATGTGTTCTAGGGATGTAGTCGAACATAACTTGGAGGTAAATTTTTCTTTAAATTTTGTTTGTTAATTAATATTTCCTATGACTTTTAAAAATATTTTGTCAAATAATTGTTAAGGTTAATCCTGGTACAAACACATATAAAAATTACCAGATACGGATATATAACTGCAGGTGAAACCTTCCCCTTTTTAAATGAAAATTTTGTACATCCAATTAAAGAAAATAAATGCTTAATTTTTACGTTTCTATTTAACCCATATTACAACGACAATTTCTAAGCGTGACTTTACACGCATCTTATATTTTGACACACCTAAAACAACATCAGAGAAAACATTATAAATATAACCATAATATATGAGTAAAATAATGGAAATAGTAAATATTCGTATTATATATACATTATGAAAAGAATTATAAAGATACAAATACATCTTATGTTGTTTCCATATTAAAACACAAAATTAAAGCACTTCGTAAAATATATGTGTTTTTCCTGCAGATAAAGCACCCAAAATATTGTAGTTGTCCGTCGAAAAAAAAAACAAAACCAAAATTCCAACACTTTCCTAGCTACAAACGTGACATAGCGAACATCTGAATTTTAACGAGACCCTGTATGTAAGTTACAACCACTCGTAACACTTACAACTTTTTGCAGTTGGATTGGTTGAATTTCTGTTAATTTTTATAGTTCTTTTAAATTGTTGCAGTTTTTGTTTTCTTTGTGTTTCTTTGCCTTTGACCACTCGTCGGTTAGGTTAGGGTCCTACTAAACTAGTTTAACAACACTATATGTTTGATGTGCCTGTCCCAAGAAATTGTGGTCATAGATTTGTCAAATTACGTAGTTTTGCCGTTACATTTGTAATTTAACTCGTGTCTGCTTCAAACTGTTGTTTCATTTATCCTGTTTGTTCCTTGTGGTTGACAAAATACTTGTCTTAAGTGTATGTCAGGAATTGTGGTCATAGATCTTCTCTGTGTTTTATGTTTTGTCACATGTAATTTTTGATTATTTTCAGGTAAAAGCAGTGTTATTAAGGGAACGACCATTTAACTTAAGGAGTTATGATTTTTTTCTCAGTTTGTTTTCGCACGCAGCCCGAAATTTTTTTTGGGTTTTTCTTAGCGATAAGTCGCATTTTTTTCTTCAAAATATCACATAACGCGATATGAAGGGAAAGGAATCAGAATAATTTTTGTGTGAAAAACCATACCCCTTAGTGTTAAATGATCGTTCCCTTGCGTCTAGTGATAACATTGTTAAAGGCCTCGTGGATATCTAGATTGGTATTGTCTCGGTTTTCCTGTTAGTTGGACTGCGGTCTCTCTGACATTTACCCCATAACCAGAGGAGGATCCATACTTTTGGAAAAAGTGGGCCCAGTTTTTGTGGACCTTTAAATATATAAATTTTCTCGAATTCTATTGGAGAATAAGACCAAAATTGAACCCAAACTTGTATTTTTTAGCATTTTTTGCGTTT
>JAULBM010294981.1:0-15336 GCA_032357055.1 Geukensia granosissima | reverse complement strand
CAAAATCGTCTCTTTTATCGTATATCTTGGTACTAAGTTTACCACTGCTGTCAAATTCGAGATGAAGGTCCAAAAAAAGACGCTGCACAAGTAAACAGAAAAGGCACAACAAAAATGTGTTAAAGTTCTGGACGGATGATAGCACAGCAACGGTATTCACCAGCCAGTTGTTAAACATGTCCGACATGATATATGTCAAAAAATGCTTAACATAAGTTAAAAAGCGAAAGAGCTTCGAAACTATTGCACCGGGTGATTGTCCGTACCGCTGGATTTTGTTTTTTGTGTGGATTTGAGTACGTTTTGTACTTGTTTAGATCTCGGACTTCTTATGTTCTAGCTTTTATGATTCTTACATGAGGCCTAGTAACCCCTTGAAATGCGAATATATAACATCAAAATTCACCATCCCTATGAACTTTGGTGAAGTTGTACTTAAAGTTATCTTCCTTTGGTCAAAATTGGACAGCAACTTCTCCAATTCTTTATTTTGATTATACCGTTTTATTATTCCTGTATTTAAATATAACATTAGATTTTGGATTATGAAAGACATTTTTCAATCTATTAATCCATATGAAGATCTTAACACTTGGTCATAAATATAGAATATTGACAATTTCTGAGTCAAACATTAAAATTTGGAGAGTTGCATGCAAAAACTGTAAGCTGGAATTCCACAAATATTTACGCACATCTCATTATTTTACTTTAAACTAAAAAGTGTCCGATTAAAGATTTTTGTCCGATGACTAGTTTTATGAGTCTTGAAACACACAATTTTGTGAAAAAATGCAAAATTTGTAGACCAGATAGAAGCTTTTCAAATGTTTTTTTATTCAATTTTATTATTAAACCTTTATCTAACATCATCCTGCAAGCATTATCTACGATTTTCTTATTATAATTTTGCCTGACTAAGTCTAGCCATACCTATTTCTTTTCTTATGTCGAAAATAAAAATATTTCATATTGATGAGCAATAGTATATGAATAATTGATATTTATTTACTACACTATTTCTGGGGAAAGGTTTTCATTTGAAAGTAGTACATCATTGTTTGAAAATGTATTTCACTGATGGAATTTTTACATGACACCCCTTTGCTTATGATTAAAAAAATAATAAACTGGGCAGAATTATTATGGAAATAAAATTTACCAAATTTTCGTATTTTAGTGATCTTTGTATAAACAATTGAGCTATGTCGTTATAAAAGTTATTGTGACTATAAACCGGCATTGACTACTGAGGAACACGACAGGTGCCAATAGTGGAGCTGGAGTTGCTTACCCTTCCGGGGCACCTAAACTTACCCTGGTTTTTGTAGGGTTCGTGTTACTCCAGCTTTAGTTGTCAGTGTAGTGTTGTGTGTTCTATGATTGTCTTTCGTTTCATTTTGTTGGACATGGCCTTGTCTGTCTTACGACTTAACGATTTCTCTCTGCCCGATTGGTATCTTCGAATTCCTTTTTATACCCAAAGAAAAGACAATCTGCAAAATTTACAAAGTATGAGACGTTGAGTCACATTTGTCTTTTAATGAAGAATAAACAAAAATATATTTTATTGAATTGTAGAATAAAATCGTTCCTTATGTAACAAATTTTGATCGGACCGCCTAGGCGATGAAAATATCGTAATCGCCTCGAGTGCGAAAGGTCGTGGGTTCGACCTCTGGCCGGGACAAACCAAAGAAATTAGAATTGGTATTTGCTGTTTAACCACTAAGCACGCAGCATTTAGGAGTAAGAGCAAAGACTGGTCGGCCCAGGGTCGGAATAATGTGTCTGGGTATAAATTAAGCAAAAAATGCTTTATGAGATTTTTCTCAAAATTTGATATGTTGTTGGGACTGAAAATGGCTGATTCCATTTCGATTTATTTTTAATTTCTCATTTGTTGTTACAGAGTTATGGGACTTTGTTTGCGCGAGATGGACTTTTTTATATGTCGTACACTAACTCCAAATCGTCTTAACCGATTTTTCTCAAATTTTGGTATATTGTTGGGAATGATGATGTCTGGCTCCCTTCCGTTTTATTATTATTATTTTTTTTAATTTCGTATTTGTGGTTACAGAGCTATGGGATTTGTTTGCTGTCTGAAACTGCTTGCAATTTTGAAAAGATATTTTCATGTCGGATGTGTTTTTCTTATGGTTCCCCTCTATACTCCATGTCAGAGTTTGTTGGAACGGGTGAAAGGTAATGAAAGAAAAATTGTTTACCGTAATTTTGTAAAAAATGTATATTTTGTAGATTTTAGAAACTGCAAGCAAGTTTTAGCAATCAGTATGTATTTTAATTTGAGTTTTTAATTCTCTACGGGGATTTTACATTGTAAAATTAGCCACTTGTTTGCCGGAAGTGGCTCTTTGCACGCGATAGCACGAGACCGGAGGGACAAATTGTCATTGCTATGTAATAAATCAGAAATAAAACCAGAATTTAATAACCTTGAAAAATGCTTTGAGTCGCACCTGAAAGGAATTTTAAAAGTAATTATTCTTATATGAATCGCAAGCGAAGGTCGAATACAAGAAATGTGCGAATTCTTTAAAGTTACTTTATCTAGGTCAAATTTTAGCGCTCCCGCCACAAACGAAGATGGCCAACCCTTAATGTTAAATTTCTATGGAGAAATTCAGGGCCAGATGATAGTAGTAAAACACTATTGCATTGTGTAAAACATGACCCATTACTAGTAACCGTTGGATAATTCTTTCTTTAAATTTTAATTAAGTACAAACGCGTTGTTATTGCTGCTGATTTACCGATTAGGTAAAGGGTAGGGTCCAGTTAGGTTCGTTATCGGCCAAGAAATTTGCAATCATAACAACCTTAGTATGATGTTTTATAAAACTGTTTCTTAAAAAGAGAAATAAATGCTATTCCTATACCCAGTATTTTTTCTATATAAAAAGTGCACGTGCTAAAGTAACTGACGTAATCAAAATAAGTAGATTTCCTAAAATGTTGAAAATATCAATATTTTTTTTCATTTTTGGGAGGTGTTTAGCTCTTATGGTATTGACCGCATTTGTGTTACACCAAAATATTAATACATATGATGTAACTCATTAATTTAAAAATTTAGGGTTTAGTTGGAAGGGTCAATAGTGAAATAGCCAAAATATAATTATAAATAAGACGTTTTCGTCTAATTTGTTTCATTTTCTAATTTCAGACGAAGTTTGAGCTGGTAATGTCACTAAATCAGACATTTTTATCAAAAGGGTAAATTTAAGTCCTAAAGATTTGGTTTGAAAGGTTGCAAAAATGTTAAAACTTAAAATTTATACTTAACTTTAGTTTTGAGGTCGAAAACGGACTTTATCAAACCTACTCCTTTGAAAAGAATACATTTCCAGTCAACTTAAATACTGTATAGGAACTCAATTACTTAAAGTATAAGAATTATGACTCTCTGGCATATATTCCATATTTTCTTTTAAATATTATGTTAATATCAGTGTTTAAGTCGTATGCTCTTATTTATTTTTGGGTACGAGAATGTACGTAAGAAAGACACATCTCTCAAACATTGTAACTAGAAAAAATCTTTATATTTGGCTTATTATTGTTCGATCATCAATTCATGAATTGAAATTTCTTAACCTAAAAATAGGTGGCATGATTGTCCATGAGAAAACCGGTCAAACCCAAATTTAAAGAATTCACCCCATTACGGCCATCAATATTGAAGCAGAGTCATATCATAACGGAGGCTGTAAAAGGCCACGAAATACAAAATGTGGAATTATTCATAAAACACGAAAATCGACCTAACCTATTAAAGAAACTACTTGTTTCAAACATGTTATATAAATTTGAATCCGGAAGAAATAGATTTCTTAAAGTACTAGTTAGTCTAGATAAAGTGCAAACCTAAAAGGTTCATTTCCTACTTTTCAGATTTAAATCAAGTGCAACATCGATGATATTTCCAGAATAGCTGCAATCTAATCTAAGTGTATTTAAATGTATATTTATTATTAGTCATTTTACCTAGGACACGGGAAGGCACGAGAAGTAGTAAGCAGGATTGCTACATCCTAAATCCAGTAGCTTGTAGTTATTCACTTTTTGATTTTGATTAAACATCAAATCTGTGATACAGTTTGCATTTTCGAGTCATTTATTGTTTTTAGGTTAATAATATTTTATCTTTTATTCAATTTAAAAATAGGAGATGTGGCATGATTGTCCATGAGACAGCCACCCACCAAGTGACAGTAGAATTTTAACTTCTACAGGTCCCATTATGGCCTTCAACAATGAACCAGAGTCCATTTGAGACTGTCATGTACTCCTAACAAATAATTAAGCACTTTTATTACTGGTGACCTACAACTAACAGGTACTGAGAATCAGGCCTAAGCATAAAAACTTGACCCTAGTCAATGGACCATGAAATTGAAGTCATGAACATAAGACATGTAGTAGACTAACATGTACTCCTTATAAATAATAAGCACACCTAATATTGTTCACCTACGACTAACAGTAAAGAAGAAATAGACCTAGGCATGAAAACTTGACCCTAGTCCATGGATCATGAAAATAAGAAGACATTTGCCAGACTGATAATGTACTCCTAAAAATGTATAAGCATACCCAATATTGCTGATCTATCTCTAACATATATAGTTACTGAGAAACTGTCCTAAGCATGCAAACTTGATGCTGGAATTTAAGAGTTACTGAACCATGCACAGTAGGTCGAGGACCAATGCCATGTTGTTGGTCCATAATTTCATATCACGAACTATATGCACACTAACTTTTGTCATTCAACCATTTATACTCTAAGAGATCAAGAGCATTATAAAAAACTGACGCTGCCGACGCCGGAGAGTAACACCTATGTCTCGCTTTTGCAACTTTGTCGCAGCTAGACAATGGGGAATAAATGACTTTGTGCTGAATGATATTACCTTTGCGAAAACTGAGCGTGTTCTCAGCAACTTACCATGCATCATCTTCAAAATATGGTCTAGGTGCTTCTTGCAGATCTGCATCCAACAGAAACTTCTAAAGTTTATCAACGTTTGTCTCCACTTCTGATTCTTTGATCTGCTTTGGCCTTTTACCGCTCTATCGCAGACATTCTGTCCAACCAGCTCATATAAAAAATCTGAAATGACATCAAATTTTATAATTGATATAGAGGTTATTAAAGAGTGGGCAGAAATTGAAGAAGTCAATTGTAGTTGTAAGTTTGAGAGAGAAAATATCTTTAGTTATTTCCGTATTAAAAATATTTTCTGTATTCAAACAAATGTTTATCTGAGGCATCAGAATTTAGTATAAAAGTTAGTCAATTACGTTTTTGTACCTAATATTATAACTACAGAATATTTTCATGTATTAGTATTTTCTTGGCACAAACATTTAAGTGATCAAGATTAAAACATCACCTTTACCTGTATTGACCTGTGTAAACACAAGTTTACATCAGTTTTAATTTTTGGATGGATGTTTTTGTCAAGTCAAATTTATCTATCTGTTTTTATATTTATACTTTTAACAGGGTTTTTTCATTTTTCTTTACTTCATATCATTGAACAAGAGTTGGATATTCACTAAAAACAACATTGAATTCACTGTAGATTCACCATTTTTGCCCATGGTGGGATAGAAAAGTAAGTTGAAAAAGGTTGGAAGGCCTCATGTGCTAGAACTAGCAGAAATCTTAAACGGTTTCTTTTCCAGCTGAGTATGACAATATCCTCCGTTGTTTCAAAGACAGCTTTAACAGCTCATCGAAATTAAGTCAAGTTATGACAGTCAGAAGGGAAAATTGCCCAGTTATGACAGTCAGAAGGGAAAACTGCCCTGTTCTGAATGCAGAAGTTCAGAAAATGTCCCTTCTGAAGATTGAAGACCTTAAATTAGTCTGGAACATAATTTTTACCATGACTGGGGTTGTCTGAAATATCCAGAAACCATTATTTTGACACCAGAGCAGTGTTTTCTTTACATGTAAATCAACATGAACATGACGAAATATGTAATGATATACTTTCAGATGATGAAAGTGTGTCTGGTGAAAGTCCAGTTAGAAAGAAAACTGAACAGTCTTCAAGTTTGTTTTGTTATGTCCTCAATCAAAAAATCATATGTATATTTAACCATTAAATATAATGCTAGTGAATTTTTTCAGAATATTTGTCAGTATTCACAGTATTTTTCTACACACATGTATATGCCTGTAGGGGAACAAACTACAATTTGGCCTATCTGAACTTACTGAACTTATTAAAGAAAACCTTTCAATAGAATTTGAAGAAATTTTGTAAACTCATAAAGGCTATTGAGGCTTAATGAAATATCACAATATATATGATATATACTGAGTGCCAATAGAAATGCACCATTTTCATGGTTTTTCCATATGTTTCATTTTAGCTTTAAACAATTCTTCCAAAAATCATCAAATAGTCCTAAAATTTGGTTTGGTATTTAAGGTCATTGTAATCAATGTTTTCATTTTTTTTTACAATTTCTGACTTTTCAACTTTAAGGTTCCCAATATGTTTAACCCAAAAACGCTTAAGTTTATTAACACTCATTTTTTAAACACATATCATATCATATCCAAAATTCAAGTAAATGATCCAACTTCTTGTTGGTTTTATCTCAAAATGTGAAAATCTTGTAAAATTAAAGCACTAATTTGTGAATTTTATATATGTACTGTGAAATAAAAATGTTTCCTTCTTAAAAATTAAACCTCTCCATCATGAAACAAAATGAAAACGTTACAAGAGGATGTGTAAACTAGAGGCTCCTAGGAGCCTGTAATCACTCACTCGTCTGAAACAGCCTTGTATTTAAACTTTGTGCAAACACTCTAAGAATCAATAATACAAAATTACATCTTAATCCATTCAGTAGCTTCAGAGGAGAAGATTTTTAAACTGTAACTTCAAATTAGCTAAAAATGCCCAGGAAAAAGGCAATAACTCCAACAAGAGTCATCAAATTTCTTTGCAAATTTCACCACAGATAGGTTTCATCCTGGTGAACACTTTTAACCATTTGTCAGAATTATATCTATATGAAAATCTTAGGTCAGTATGTTCTATTTTTTGTAATGGCATCCATGTTTTTAAATAGATCAAATATCGAAACAAAATCTTTCTGCGGAATACCTTAAAAATAATCATACAAAGTTTCATCTAAATCCATTCCGTAGTTTTAGAGGATAAGACTCTTAAAACTTTAACTTCAAAATTAGCTATAAAAATGTATAAAAGGGGCCATAACTCCTACAAGTGATAAATAATTTCCACAAAAATTTCATCATAGATAGATTTCATCAGCTGAACTCTATAATCCTTGTCAGAATTAGGCTAGAGTTAACAGTTTATGAGATCTATGCGAGAATCTATTTCGATTTAAGTAACGGCTGCCATGTTTTTCAACGGATAAAAAATCGAAGCACAAACTTTGTGCAGAATACCCTATGGAAAAACACATACAAAGTTTCATCCAGTTTCAGAGGAAAAGTTTTTTTGTTAACGACGAAGGATGACAACGGACATCTAGTGATGGTAATAGCTTACATGGCCTTCGGCTAGGTGAGCTTAAAAAGCAAACCCCTAATAACTTTAATTTGCTAGGTAGAATAAAAGCAAGACTATTTGATCAATACCTACTTTCTATTGTATATGTTTTCTGAATACTTTCTCTGCTGATGAAATACATTAAATCAGCAATTAATTCCACCTTTCTTTATGGATCATACGATAAATTCTAAAAACATCAGATGAAATGATGATGTGCAATATAAGGTGACACAGGCAAGCTGTGTAATTTGGCAGCTTCGAAATCAGCAAAGCATTATGTTTTAATAAAGTAAGTTTGGCTCTGAGGGCAATTTAACTTTTAGATCAACACAAAAGACATACATAAATTATCTATTGATTATAAGCATTACCTAAACTTTCTATCAGATTAGCAGTTTTAGGTAACAAGACCTTTGAACAAATACCTCATAGGGTTAATAACAAACTTAGTCAAGTCTCAGCCATGATGAATTTTTCAACCCATAATCTCCGTAAAGAACCATCCAAGGATCAGCCACGAAACAAGATTTTTAAGATAATAAAAATTGATTATATGCACCAGGCAACCATGCTATTGCCAAAAGGCTAATATTTGAAGAGGGCATTCAATCAACTTTACTCAAAATTTTCAATCAAATTTTTAGAAAATATTAAAAGTGAAAATTTGTGGACAGACGGCAGATATAAAATGATGACAAACACTCAATTGACCTCAATTTGGCACAGTTGAGGGCATAAACCTCACCCAGGCAAAATGATTTGATTTATGAAGATATCTTTACGGAATATTTGTGCAATGTTGTTTTTACCAGTAATTGTATTTTAGGTATTTTATTTTTATTTTTCTTCATAAAAATTCCATTTTAATTCACTATTCCGAAAACTGATGAGGTTATTTGTAAGTTCATTCAACGGAAATAAAATTTGTAACCTTATAACCTAGTTCAACTGCTCCATCTGTTGTCAGTATGTAAGCATTATAACTTTTATTATAACATTATAATTATAAGATTATAATGAGCACTTCATAAACAATTCATTCAAAACTGAAAAATAACCGACAAGTCAGTGTAAAAAACAATTGTCTGTCAACATTGGTTTTTTCCCTAAATATGTTAAAACAGAGCAAATATTTTATATATAAAGAAGCTTTTAAGCAAGTTTCAGAAAAATCCTTAAAGATCTTACAAAACGATTGAACTTTCACAGCTTTAACCTAAGAGTAAACCATAACCTCAAGTCCTGAAACTAAGGTACCTTAAGTTTCATCTATGGCCCAAATTATGTAAATTCAAAAATTGTTGCGATGTTTTTATTATTGTGAATAATGCAACTCACATTTTGACAGTAATTATCTGCAATGTTCTACAAGATTTAAAGAGTTGCAATAATAAAACTCGCATTATTGTCAGAAAACAAAGATTAGCAATTAAAAATGCACGCACTAATTTCTGAGTTAACAGTAAAAGATTTTGTAACACAATGATAAGTTGCTGTGAAAATATTGCTTAATAACCATTTTTAATCAAATCTATTACTTTTTCTTGTGTACTTATATTAGATGACATGATAGTTCTAAAGGGGATGAAAATGTAAATTATGGATGAAAAAAGGAAAAAGAAACCTACAGCTACCAATTAAAGCATTTACCTGCATCTAAGGTATTTAAGAACTTCCCAACAACAAGAACCTCCTTCTTGGCATCAGGACACTGGCACATTAATCTTTCCTTATGTCCAATGTGAGCATAAAATACCTTTCTGTCTCGCTCTGGGATGTCAAGGCTGGCATAGATTGTTGCAACTCGATGCCACATGTCCGTTGCTGTGATGTCTTTCTGCAGGTCTGCCTTCTTACAGCCGTTCTTCAGACAGCCCCATCCTACATGTCTGTCGCCACTTATCTGCCAACATCCTTATGCCATCCCAGCAATCACATGGTATTATAAGCGAAACAAGTTTCCTTTTGCCTGCCTGTAAAGCTACTTTAGTATCGCATAACAGGTTGTGCTCTATCGGGTCATTCACCTCCTCAGTTAAATCACTCCTAAACCAATCATCATTGTCTGCATCCTCCCATTCTGTCAACAGAAGCCTAGCAGGCTCCCCAACACGTCTCGCATTAAAAAGTGTTAACCTTCAGAAAATCATGTCTCTCAGATCTGCAAATTCGGATGAAGAATTAAATTCGAAGCTGCAGATTGAAGAGATATTGGTCTGGCACCAATCCTTCAACTTGGAAACATCCTCTTCCAGTGGCAATCTCTGAGGAAGGCGAAGTTCCTTTTGCCGTACCACAGTTACTTTGTAATCAGCATCCCCAAATGTAACTGCCCAGTAAAATTCTAATACCTCCTGGTACCTTCTTATTTCTTTGACCTCTTTTGTCCTTTTTCTGGTTCAACAATTCACCATTTAGGAATCTTGCAACTCGTTTAAGAAGGTATTCTAGCCCAATTTTCAAACTTGTTTTAATGGAACACTCTACATTGTGGCTACAGCCTCTATAGAATTAAGGAGATACAGAAAGTTGGTTCTATCAAACATGTCAAGAACTGTTGCTGACACCTGGACCTTCTTTTCATTTTCATCCTCTTGTTTCTTAAATTGTAACAGCAATTGGGCTAAACGTCTCATGTCTGACAAGAGTGATTTTCTTTTCTCATCCTTCTTGATTTTTTGACTCCATTTTTCTATATTCCTAGATACCAAAAGATATAATTAGGGGATCAGTTCGGCATATATTTCCATGTTTAGAGTTGTGAAATCTACCAAGAATTTCTGCTTTGAAATTGGCAGAAATCTTAGGGCTAAATCAATTTTTGGGATTTTTAGCCTGAGCTGACACTGTGGTTGTTTGAGCTTCTGAATAGATCATCCAATGTTTTGGATAATAGGATTTGGTGATCAATCCTTTACATAGAGAGCAATATACCACTGGAGCTTTGCATTTTGTTCTTTCTCTGACCAGTTCAACGTCATCTTGTGCATTTTCAGGCTGGCTTTCTTGCTGTTTAACCCTTTCCATGTTTGCCTTAAAAAACTTCCTTTCTTATTAATGCCAACTGTTTGATTCTCTCCTGTTTAGTCAAGACATGGCAAATTTAACAGCCTCTTCATTCTCGTGCTTTACTCTCAAATGGTTGTCAAGATTTGAGATAAACTTCCCACAATGAGGACATGTCCTGTGTGGTTTCAGTCGAGTGGCTTTGCTCTTCTCCCCTGAAAAATAAAATTATTTTTAAATTTTGATAGCAAGAAGACAAATAGTCAAGAGGTAAACTCTGCAGATGTTTTCTATCATATGACTGTTCAATGCCCTACTGGATTCAATAGCAAATAACAGCAAATACTACAAGGAAAAAATTGCATAAGACCACCAACAATATTTATTCAATCCAAAAAGGTTATATTCTAAGGAATCCATACCTGATATTTCTTCTACTTCAATTTCATTATTTAAAGTAGTAATTTCACCTGCAAAATGTACGTCTGCATGTAAATGAGTTAACAAATGTGAACATTATAATACATGATCCAGAGGTTTAATGGAGCTAAAGAGTAGTTATTATGTTGCCAGTGGATAATAAATCCAAAAAATTGTGGAAACATAAAAAGAAACAAAAATGACACCCAATGTTCAAGATATTCATTATCAACAAAGACATCAGTAGATGAAATAAACTTACAAATTATTAAGTCTACCAAATCATTATTTATTCTATAAAAAGCTTCAAAGTGTCCATTAATTGGATAAAACCAAAATGTCCAAACTAAGAACTGAAATGTGTTTGATACAATGAAGTTCTTTAATCAAAAATATAATTGCATACTTATTATATCTTCTTCACTTTCAGTATCAAAATTCAGTTTCATCTTCATCTGTAATATGCATATATAACAGTATTAAAGGTTCAAAATGCAAACGATTTCAAATATAATAAAATACAAAATTACCAATGTTAAAAAATATGGAAAAATTAGGTATGCTATATGTACATTTCAAGGAGTAACCTCTCATCAGTAGCATTAGAACCGGAAAATTGGAAGTCAAACATTCAAATATAGCAAAAGAAGATTTCTAATAAATTAGAAATAAATTCTGACTTTTGTTATATGATCAAATCCAAAGGATTATGCTGATTAGAAATTCCAAGTAAAGCTCGCAAAGACAACACAAACTAATAACAAAGCAGAAAGGCAAAATCGAAATCTTCAGAAATATTAATTGTATGCATAACTTTGACGTTGTACTTTGATTTATGAAAGTTGCATAACTTTCAACATCAAATATTTCCTAATTTACAAACACCCTTTAGACGGTGGTACATCTGTTTGCAGAAAAACCAAGTAACCTATTTATTGACCTCGACTACTCTCCTTTGTCGAGTATTTATACAGCTCGCCAAACCAATGGACAACCCTTTAACCCTTTGCGAGTCACATTTTAAAGACGATATTTAATTAACACCAAAGCATTTTAAAGAAATTTGCAAGAAATTTAAAAATTTTAACCTGTTTATTTGTAAATATCCACCTACAACACCTCTCATTATAAATATTGATGCATGTACGGCATGCAGCAAGTTCAAGGATACATAAATGAAGAAATTAAAAGAAGAACACAAACAACAAACAAGAGTGGCTGAAGACACACAATAGCACAAATACTAATAGCCTTCAGACTAAACAACACAAACCCCAAAAACCAATCCTTGTCAAACTTAAGATATACATTTTCAACGCAATATGCCAACTCTATAACAAACATGGAAATTTGCCTTTCTTGTAGTCAACATCTCGATCATACGAAGTAGCACACCAAATCTAGAGTATGGTTTTGGTTATTTTCGTTTGTGTTTTGTTTTGATCTCCTTCTCTGGCTTGCCTTGTATCGACTTGTTACTTTCAGTTTTCGTTTTTACCATTAATGTAGTTTCTGTTTTTACCCTTATTCTATCACATGTTGTTTTAATTAAATTTATTCATTTAAATTCTTAACCCAAGAAATTACGTAAGGATCCATTCATTATACTACACATGTAGATTTTGTTCCGCTGGACTTAGCTTCCTATTTCAAATTAGTTAGAGTACTTCAGCTATTTTTTGGATCTCGAGATTATGATATATGCTACTGATCAGACATCCCGCCTTCAAATACGTATACAACATAATTAAACACACAATAGTGAAACGTTGCTTATCATGCCACTCCTAATGGACCAAAGGTCTCCGAAGGTATTCTATTCATTAGCGCAGTTATTGGACATGTCTGACTCGAGATTTATCAAATATATTGTTTTATATTAACTTTCAGTATTTATTGAATTCTAAAGCAATTAAAGAAGGGTTCATTCTTTGTTTTGCCTATGGTAGAAATTTTTCGGCTGGAATTTGATTCCTATTTCGATCAGTTTGTTCTGAGAACGTTTTACAAGTTCTGGACTGTCAATAATCAAGTTTGAATGTTGCTGATGAGCGGTAAGTCCTAAAAATACGTGTACAGCATATCAAAATTCATTATATTTTCTCAACATTGGAAATTTGTTAATTAAAATTTTTAAAACAATATTTTAACTATTGACAGTTATTGGGTCTTAAAATAGCATGCAATGTAAATCATTACAACTTACACTTTATGCTTAATGTTGCACTTTCAAGAGTCTTTCCATATTCTTCAGAAGCAAAGATCTTTTTGAAATTTTCAAACTCGATCTTATCTGTTGGTGTCAGACCAGTCGATTTGTACATGGTATCAATCAAACTGTCGAGGTCTTTTTGGTCGATGGATGTGTCTGATAAATCAAGTAACGATCTACATAAATAAGCACTCTTCAGTTAGTGCAATCATACAATATACATGTACAATACTTGCAAACAACAAAAACCGAATAACGCTTATAAATAAAATTTAAAAAAATTGCTGGACCTTCATATTTTTAGAATAATCAAATATCGAAAAAGAGATGCAAAATGTAATCAATGTTTTATCATATTTATGATTGGTTTTTGAAGGGTTCGTGCTCCTCCAGCTTTAGTATTCAGAGTACTGTTTTGTGTTCTATGTTTTTCTTTCGTTTTATTCTTTTGGACATGGTCTTGTCTGTCTTCTGACTTAACTATTTCTATCTGCTCCTCTGGTATCTTAGAATTCCTTTTATTATAACGAAATCTTTGACTTAATGATTTTCTGGTAATAAAAAATAACGTTCATTAAAATCTAAAAATTCCATGCACGCATAGGCAAAACGAACGAGTTGAGAACTATATACACCTTTCGCCGTATGAAGAAGCTAAATGAGCCGTCCCCATCAATGGTATTTAAGGTATTTATATTAAAAACACACACTGCAAAACATTTTGCAATTTCTTTAAAATGGGATTCTTGTACTCTGTATATAAAACCAGTAGTTAAAATGTGAATTAAGGGAATTAAATTTGACTAAAGACCTCTAGATTTTGAACGTTCGTTAGCTTGTTAAGATGCAGTATGGTCTCCTTCACATTGAATCAATATTTTATCTTTGAAATATTTAAATATATAAACATAAATATACGCGAAAAAGAATAAGACAAAAAAAAACAGAACTAAATCTGGAATATTATCATTTAATGTCTCTTCAGTAATTGCGCAAAGACACATTTGCATTACTACATGGTGTTAGATAGTTCAATATTTCAAATCAGTTTGTACTTACTTCAACATTTTACTAAAATCCGCTCTCTTAAGAAAGCCTTGGCGTTTAACATCATACATATTGAAGATCATCTGTGCTTTTTCCTCTGCATCACCTTTAAAGAAAAGGGATAAAGTTTGGTATAGTTTTATAAGTCAGTCTTTCCTAAAAGAAAGATGTCGCTTGTTCCATTCAAGTTTAATGAAATATATTCAATAGTTAAGATATTATACGTTTTCAGAAAAGAAAAATATAAACTTAACGTTTCTAATTAAAAACAGAACGAGTGTTATATATGCCAATCAAAACACCAGATGATCTTCCAATGTCTATTTGTTATCGTCATTTTACCTTCGTCTTATTTTTTCACACATTGCAATAAAGACATATATTTTCTCCCGCATATTTTGAAATAGTTTATAATGATCAATCATGTTTAGAAAAAAACAATGTAGAATTGACATCCACATTTCGTAATTCAAAAAGACAAGACAAACTCGAAACCAACAAAAATTGAAATCGGGAAAGCTAATAAAGGCTTGAACTCAATAAACTTCCTCAAAAACACGAGTAGAATAAGGTGTTTTGAAAAAATAAGCATTCCCCGTCTCGCAAGCGGCACCAGCCGTGGAATCCTTAACTCTAATTCGGGTTCACTTCAATCCAAGAAGAGGGCAACTTTATTGTTTTATTACTGCTAACAGGTTAAGGACTAGTGACGATTGACTAATACCATCCAGATCAACAAATTCATGATGCCGATAATTTTAAGAAGGGACGATAGCAACCTTGACTGGACGTTTCCTTCTGATTTACATGACAACAGCATTGCTCGCTTCGGAACATCCGGATACTTTAAACAGGCACGAGAGTATCGAATCAACTGCGACACATAAACTACAAAGGCAGCACATGCAGAAATATTGACAAAATCGTGGTAAAAATGGGAATTTTACAATAGTTAAGCTGAAATAATCCGGTTTGTCGTACGTTTTAGAAACAAGTTAACTGATTTGATAGACAAATTTAACAATACCTACCGCTACCTTGACGATATCTTTTCCGTTAATAATTCAGATTTCT
>JAULBM010294972.1:0-15338 GCA_032357055.1 Geukensia granosissima | reverse complement strand
AAAAGAAGCTTCGATCTTTCTAAATCTAAACCGACAACTATGTTGATGGTAACCTTCGAATTCTCCAAATACATAAATTAAGCTATGTAATATAGCTAATCTGGACAGCGGCAATTGTCAAAAATAATGAACGTGATGGATTTAAATGATTGTGATTCACAACGGTAAATTCTTTAATATAAGAGACGATATCTCAGTCCCAATTGTAAATGTTCCCTTCCTTGACGGGGACTTCCTTTGGATCCTTCATGCGCAGAGCTCCAGATAAGATTTGTTGTATTGGGTAAATTACTCACTATTTTACTCAACCAATTGGGTGATGAATTGTTAATTGCTTTAAAGATTTAGCTTCACCCCCTCATTTTGCCACTTATTGGGTTTTTAACTCTCAAGTTCATGAACTATTGGGTAATTTCCATTATCATTTAACATTAAAGTATACAATACTTGTAAAACATTAAAAAAAGAATAGTCAGCTTAAAAAATAAATTCCTTATAAACTTTTCAAAATGTAAAAATAAAGTTAATTGATAAGTAACTTGTCTTTGGTGCATTTATTATCATTCCTTGCATTATCAACCCACTTCAGTACAGTGCTTTTGGGTGAAAACTCAGGTGGTTCTCAATATGTAGGATAATTATTAATTCAATCGGGTTTCAAAACCCATCAACAGCTTAATTTATTGGGTTTTTGTTAATTTTTATTGGGTAAATACCCCAAAATGCAGCTTATCTGGAGCTCTGATGCGGTAAATATATATCTGTCAATGTGTTCGTTAAAAATGCTTATGTAATGCAATCATGTTTCAGAAATGAATAAATATTATCTTATAATAGAATTATTAGGCCAAGGATTCAAATGCCATAAGAATTATACTAAAACTCTTTTATAATGATATGAATTTAATTGCAGCTGTAGAAAAAAAATCCCATCTTTTTGGAAACGTTGTTAGTGAGGCTCGCATATTTGAAAAGAGACCATTGTGACTTATCAACTGTAACTTTGAATGTTGTGTTCATTGGAACCAACAATGACTCTGTTGTCAAAAAATTAACTTCAAATCTAAATTAAAGTTAACATTTTATTACAAAGGAATAGGCAAGTGAAGTAATTTGGCCCCAGAATTTAAATACCGAAATAAAACATGTAGTCCAGCGGTTGTCGTTGTTTAAATATTCGTTTATATAACCATTTTTAATGGATTAGGTCGATTGTCGTGTTTCGTGAATAGTTTCACATTTTTTTTTTAATTTCGGGGACCTTTTACAGTTTCCGCTATGGTATTGACTTCGGTTCATTCATTGAAGAACGGGAAGAAGTCCAATTTCGACTGTTATTTGATGGATGTCTGTTTCGTGGACATTCATGCCAACAAGATTTGAAAATATGCTATTGATTTCAAAAATGTTATGTGTCAAATTTATAAGGTCGTTTTGTGAATTCACTTTTTAACAAGCTCTTTCATTTTTCCCTCTAAGGTAGACGAATATTAAGTACTTGATGTTATTTATCTCTTTTGACATTTGAACGGATCCAAATCACTAATTTTTCAAAAATTTTAAATGTATCTTCATAGTATCATTAAATATTTACAATTCAATGCGTGCACAGTTAAATATACTTCCCTGATATAAGCATGCAAAATTGTGATGCTTTACAATTAAATTCCATTTTGATAATATTTTTATAGGTAAATATTACGTGTAGACCTAGTATTTTAAATTGTATCGTCGGAAATTTGTATCATCTTTTAAAAATACATGAACAAATTTTTAGAAGTATTTGTACATTCTACATTAAAGCAGGGCATGATATGAATTCTGAATAATTTAGGATTATTGTATATAATAATATTAATATAAAATTTTCTGAAATTTCGAAATATTATCAATGCGAAACAATATATATAAAACCCAGTAAAAACCTCAATAAATTGGCAGGGATATTATGAGTTAAATAAATTAATATATGCCATCATATGCCATTGATATCTATAAAATTGATTTAAATTTCTAATTTATACTGCTTTAAATTTTGTATTTTGCATGTTCATTCAACTTATAACCTAACAAAAACAGATACTTCAATCAATAGTTACAAAAAATGTAGAAATACAAAACAATTAATTACAAGTTAGCATATTTGTCAACAATGAAGGTTTAAAGTGCACATCATGCCAACAATTTCAAAACTTGACCTACATACAACATCAGAGCGATAAATCATAAGTAAAAAATGCACTTACCGTAAACACACTATATGCAATTTCATGGTTATTAAAACGTTTTTGGTTTATTCAACTGTTTAACTGACATTAAACGCTGGTAAACTAATGTACGTTTCATGAACTGAGTCTCTCACTTTTTACTTATTGTCGAAAAATCCTTTGAGGGAATCTCATTATTCTTATAAAATGTAATGTACAAAAACGTCCGGTAACTTTTGTATATTTCGGATTTTTTGTATAACTCTTAGTTTTTCTCCACTCATAAGGAAAATTTAAACATTTTGTCGTTTTCTATTATCTGTTATTGCTCAAAGGTTTAACGAATTTTACAAAACAAAAATGATTTTGATAGATTTTAAATCTACTGGTTTATATCTATACGCAATGTCAGTTAAAAAGCTTAGCGGTACCAGAAATGCAAAAATTTAGACATTGTCGGAATTTATAAGTTTTTCATATAAATCAACAATTTTTAAATGAGCACAATACAAACAACAACACCTGTAATATTTTTAACACCCAATTTGGTTGCCGGTATGATAGACCAATCTCTTTCTAAATTCTCTTTACAGATTTTGTTATTGTTTTAAGAATGAACATCCAAATTATGAGAGACTCAGCTCGTGAAACGTACATTAGCGTTAAATCGTGGTTATTCATAATTGTATGATATATTTCCCCCTTTTTCGTTGTTTTTGCGTGTCAGGTCACCAAGGATTTTATTTTATTTTTAATCCAAATAATACATTGTTTTCCAAAAATTAAAGACAAGCATATATATTTCTTCATGCTTATACGACAAAACACAAAATAGTATAAATTGTTTTTTTTTCTTTAAAAAATGTACGGAGGGAAAACGGATAACCCTGCCGTACTTCACGATGGTTAAAGAAATATATGTTTTAATTGTGTTTATTATTTTGAGATATAGTTTTTTGTGGGTGTAAGCAACATATATCTTAAATTATTAACACCTCAATCTGAATAAGAATGGCAAGATTAAACTTGAACCCAAATGGAAATTTTAATTCTTAAGCTGTTCGTAAATTAAACATAATTAAGATGAAAATATATTTACATAACCTCTCATTATACGTAAATATATAATGAATATCAATAACAATTCAATTAATTGAAAATTTCAAAATTTAAGGATTAGCAGACTACAGGGTTTTAAATTACCAGCCAATATACATGAACTAAGTTACTTATCTAAGTTGAATCTAACAATCATAGTTTGTTCAAATGAAGCAAATACAGTAAAGACGTTTATTTGTGTTTTTTTTTCAAAATATAAAACTACTTTTCTTTTAAACAATCCTGTATACAGGTTCTCTTTTTGATCATCGGCATTACATCATGATGAATATAATAACATAACGAAAAACCCGAAACATAAAATCAAAACGAAAAGCAAAGGTAAAATTTTTCCAAGTTTAAGAACTTTCAGTAGCAAGGCCTGGCATTTTTGTCATATTTATCCAGGCCAGATTTTTCTTCCACGAAACAGTCGAGATTAATTTCTAACGCAGTTTATTACATGAAAAGTTTGTCAGTCAATTAAAATTCTTCAGGGGCAAATGTTATGACAGATGTCTTTTCCAGATCAACCAGATTACTTTTTCTGCCAAAATCGGTCAGGAAAATAAAACCACCAGCACCACAAGAAAATGGTTCGTGCCTTATTGCGGATATTGGGACAAAGTTTTATCAAATTTAAAAAATCAGCGACAAAAAATATATGAACAGATATCAGTATAAACTGAAATAGGAAATCTGGTATACTTGCCAATGAGACAGCCATGCACCCACCAAAATCCAAATTACATATGATTTTTACCTACTAGTTACTGTCCGGTATTTAACCATAGAAAAAAAAACATGCCGTTAAGCAGGCGTTAACAAATCCAACAATATAATATGTATGAATATGGTATACGGGCACAATGGCTTTTGTTATTTTACAGGAGATGGAATCTTTAGATCTGATGTGCTTCAGACCAGAAAATCATTCGCAACATAATATTGGCCTGAACCATAACAAACAGAGTGCCGAAAATAGTTCTGAATTTGTAATGCGCTAGACAGGACAATAATGGGTGACATATAGTATTTGGTTAGTCTGATATTTCATCATCTTAAAAACTTATTTTCTTCATTTGATGAGATATAACCCGTAATTCGTGGATGACAACTTATAATTATATTTTCATCAACCATCTTATACTGGCACAAAACCCTTAAAACACTCGAAAGTTTAGGCAAGAATCATTTAAGCCTCCCCCCCCCAAAAAAAGTGATGTGCAAAAGGTAAAGAAAACCTTGATAAATCGTAAAAGTATATTTTTTAAAATTCTCTTGGCATCATTTCTAGTCCAATTTTGATTCAATTTTTAAAATAAACTAAAAGTATCAACAGTTTATTATGTTATTTCATTTGCTCTTTCTAGTCATGTGAAAAATCCTGATTTAACACAATTAAAAGCTTATAACGTCTCAAAGTTTTGAATAAAATAATTCAATTTTATGTTTAACTCAGGTTGAAATTATAAATCGGAGAATTATTTCAAGAATATCAAAATGATCTGTATACATGTTTAATAACCACCACCAGAAACGTTTTTTTCAAACGATGGTTTAATATGAAGTCAAAAGGAATGATCTCAAAGATTATCTTTGTTTTGCTAGATATGACACAGTGCCAACATACATCTCTGTGATGACGACCCAACTACATGTCTCTGCTATGATACTTCGTTCTTGTAGATTTTGTTAAATGTATATCAGAATATGTTTCCAAACTAAATAAATCTTCGTAAACGACGGCTTCAGTAACTCCCTTTCTCTTTTGAACAAAATATATAGGGCTAAAATAAAAAAAAATATTGTTTCCCCTCTCTAAACATACCCTTTGAAAATGGTTCCAACTCAAAAGTTTTAGTGCCTTTTAAAATTTTCATCTTTATTAGACCTTTTTTCTTCACAATATGGATAATAAATATTTGCAAAGAGGTATGGCCGGTAGCTTTCCACTTGTATTACAAAATTCTGAATTTTTAGATATTTTCGGAATAAAGCTTTTAAAATATTGTCTGATATCTACATGCAAATAAACAAAATGTATTTTATTATCAAGAGTATTAAAACTGAAATAATTATGCTCACAAACTTTGCTATAAGGAACTGTTTTAGGTATTTCCTCTCGTTTTTCTAAACTTTTTGACGAAGGACATTCAGAACCAAAATATTATAGTGCTTAAACGATAACGAATGCATGAGGAAACCATCCATATAGACAAATTATATGGTTGTGGATGTCCTTCAGGTCGAATTTTTAGATAAAATAGCGAAAATTTGCAAAATCGTGTGAAAACAGGCTTTAAAAGCAAAGTTGAGTAAGAAATAATTTCTTCGACATGTCAAAGCAAATTGATGAATTTAACAAAATAAATTCAATATAGACTAACTATTTACAAACGTTCGGGATTTTTTATAACTTTTAGAAAATGGCCCTACTATAGTTAACCAAATACTGGCGAAAATGGTCAAACCTCTTTTTGAAAAATGAAAAAAAGAATCTAAAAGCCTACATTCCTACCCTATTTTTTGATGAAGGGGCGGAACAGAGGAACACATAAATATATTTTAAATGTGGCCTATAGTCATTGATTTTCATGTGCTTGCTAGTTTATGTCACAGGCGCTTGGGTCATCGAACCACCTCCTCCTTTTTTTCGAAAAATGCCTCAGGTAGCTTGGTCTTTTAGTGGGTGTGTTTCCAGGTTTTTCACATTTTCTATAAGACTTCCGTCAAAATTGGAGGATTACAAATCAAAAGCTTTCATACCACCTCCTACTAAAAGACCAAACGACCAACAGCATTATTGGATTCACTGCACATAATTTTTAAACCAGAAATAAAAATAAAAAATAGAACAAAAAAATGGGGGTTGATGTTCCGATGTCCCAAGCGCCTGTGGTTTATGTAAGATTATATAATTAGACTCTACATGCTTGGTTTGTTTCAGTTTTCCTACCCGCAGCCAAATAAACTTTTCATATCTTAATCAAAAGAATTCAATTTTTTTGCAAAATATGTGAAATTCTTTTGAAACATTGTTAAATAAACTTAATTGATGCTTAGAATATGTTTCAAAATAAAATTTTTTGTTACACTTCTGTTTTTGGTAGTGTTGTTGACCGTTAAACATTTTGTTATTTTAAAAATTTGCCATTTATAGGTAAAAATTCCGCTGTTTTTTTCATTTCCGAAAAAAAAAATCAATAATATATTTCCGAAACAAATCGTCGTTCATTTCCGAAACATATTTTCTGGAGAGTTTAATATATTAGTGTGTTATGGGAAATTGAAATATCTGGTTAATAAAATTAAATTGGATAACAGAGTGTGCAAGTTAGATATTTTCTGGTAAAATTTAAAATACCCACACACGATTTAAAATAGAAGTATTGCATGACTGTAATTTTAAAATTAAAACAAAATGTACATTGAATAAAAACACTTTTTTTTAATTGGACAATTCATTGTTATTAAACTGGTGTTAAAAGTATAAAATGAAAATGCAATTGTAGACACAAAAAAATTAAAATGCAGTTGTACACAAGAATGTTGATTATCCTTTCAACAATAACAACAATAAGTTATACAATTGCATTCAGTTATTTTGTTGGATATTTGCTGGTTTTCGCATTACACCAACTACAAACAAAATATGCAATTCCAATAAACATAGAATGCGAAGTCATATACTACAAGAATATCACTAAGAAAAAATACGTAAAAAATAAGAGTACTTAAATAAAGGTTTATAAAATAAATTGTGACATCTGTAAAAAATGAATTGTGACATATGTACAGAAAAAAACCCCAAAAGTACAAACTACCTTCTAAAAATACAAATTACACGTATAACAAGAGACATGATCCATTATATGTCTCTGGCATATATATTACACAAGTGCAATTTTAGGTATTAAAATTTAGTTTTAAATACAGTGCCTATAATTAAATTCTTGTATTTCAGCATTTAATTCGTGATGTTCAATGTCATACACTGTGATTTGTAGCATTTTCGATATTTGTAAATACCAGCAGAATTGCATTATAAATACATGATATATTAAAGACAATTAACTACTTAATGCATAAAGTAAATGCATTGAAAATTTATTGTTTATATTTCTCTGCATGATATAACAGAAATAACAGAAAATAAAGCTGACTCTGCCATTATCTTTTCTCGTATACACATTTAAAATTTAAGCAAAAAGTTTCTGTATTATTTCTTAAAAAGAGAACACATCAAGAGAGTTTTGGGCAGTTTATACTATTAGTCAATCAATTTTATTATATTTTTTAAGATTACACAGCCGTCATTATCCAACCTCCTTCAAGGAAACAAGCTCGCAAGCTCGTCAATATCCACGGAGTCTGAAAGCGGAGCGGATATGACCCTGATACGGAGAATGGTCATTATCGTGGCTGAAACAATGGTACATAGTAACCACTAATGAATGTTTAGCCCTGAAGACCTCTGCAAGTTTCGAGCCAGCATTTTTTTTTTATTTATAAAAGTGCATGCGGAGAAAATTCAAAACAAACTCAAAATTTTTTCAAAGGATAAAATGGCCCAAAATGAGCTCACCTCGTTTTTTTGGTGGGGTCCACATAATTGTTGTTGTAACTTTCATGTGTTCTCCCTATTTGCATGTTTTGTTTCGCCTCTTTGCTTGGAATCTATCATCATTGACCCCCCCCCTTTTCTCGCTTTATAGTTACAATCAGAAAACACAAGAAAAAACCTTTTTAATAAAAGTAAAGGACTTACTGTGTATTCAATGAATTCAATATCCTACAAGTTTAGATTTTTTAATCACATCGCTGATAACAGATTCAATAAACTGTTGCTTATTTTAGTAACTCTGGTGTATATATAGTAACATTATTCACCACGTAGCGTAATTTGTCATGTAAAAATGCTGTACAAAATTTTCGTAAATTATTGTGTGCTGTATATATCATATATATAATCATATGTATGGCAACCCCAAAATAACTTGAAGCATCCATTCATTCCAGGTAGTCTGACTCCTGAGTAACCCTGATGGGAATCCGAGAGGACCAAGGGGGTCGGTCCCCCTTTTGAAAGTGCTAAATCACGGATTTTTAACACTAGTCTTGCATGCGAATATGTCTTGGCAGGTCACTCTTTCCAAAGGTCAAATCAACATTTTTACGAATCTGTGCTGGGAAGTGCCCTCCCCCCCGTTTCCAAAAGACTGGTTCCGCCTCTGTAACCTTTCTTATTCCAAACAATTAGTCTTTCAATATATACCACTACTATGGCTTATACCAGTGTGTGTCTTTTTACACCTGCACACCCCAACATAGCCCGACACACCTAGCCACACCATAAATATATATTGTTCTTATTTTCATTTTAGTTTTTTAAAGTCATTTTAAGCATTAAATGGCCTTTGTTGTATTTTAAAAGGATTTAAAGGAAGAGAAACGTTCTTGAATGTGCAATAAACGCCGTTGAAAAATAACCTACTCGAAACACTTTCATTCATTTCATTAATTTAAAAAAAATCATGTCACTGAAATGTTAAATTCTTATCCAGCAAATAACGTTTACCTTCACTCAAGGCAAAAAAAAAAAAAAAAAAAAGAAACTGGCCAGTTTTGGGTTCATATGATACGCGTATATGTATATGAATGACCAAATACATAAAAAATAAGGGAAATGTATGAAAATTCTGTACTGCACGGACACCTAAAGCCTTAAAATCCACCGCGCTGATTTTGGAATTGGATACGTATGTCGCAGGGCTAGATAGCTGGCAATGCAAACACAGGAAACCGAGTAGAATGCCTACAATACTACTTAAGCAAGTAAAGATCGATTACATGTATCCGTTCTTGAATTTTTCGAAAGACCCGTAGAATTTGCATGTGCATGTCCAAACAAACGCCTAACAGCTAGTCTGTGTTCTCAAAGACACACGAAAATAGAGCTCAAGCCTCTAGCACGTTTTAACTGAAATTTTCCCCGTATTCTGTAGCCGGGTTTTGAGCTATATTTGCTGAATAGGGTTTTATTATGCAATTACTGCAGGTTGCTGTTAAAATGATTATTTGATTACCAAACATTGCCGTGATTTGTGGGTGGAAAATTAATAGCGAATTTTAGTGCAAATTTATTTCAGATTGTGCGAAAAAAAAAGAGAAAGAAAATTCTGATTTTATGAAACGTTGCATTCCAACTGCTTTAACTGAAATTTTGAGGCATGTGTATAAGAAAGACGGAAGAATGCGACAGCATCAAAACGAAATTTTGGTAAAGAAATAAACATGCACATGTATTTTAGATTTGCTTCTTTCTCTCTAAAATTTTTAACTGAGAGTTAACTGCAACATCCCTTTTAGAAAATCTGACTACGCTCTAAAAGATAAGATAAGTCGGCATTCAAAAGAATTCGAAGATATCAAAGGGACAGAAAGAAATTGTAAAGGTAGAAGACAGACAAGGCCATGACGAACAAACATGGAACGAAAGACACACAATAATTCACTGAAAACTATAGCTGGAGTAATACGAACACTACAGATAGGGTGAACTCAGGTGCTCAGAAAGGGAAGGCAATTCTTGCTCCACTAGCAGCACACGTCGTGTTACTAAGTAGAGAAAGCGGCGTTGCGGCACAATCGATGTTAGTCACAGACTATACTTAACAAAGATTTAACGATCGAATGACATCGTAATTTAACAGAGCCTCACGTACATACCTCTGAACTTAACAATGAATTGGACACTGACTTATGGCATCAACTCCATCATACTACTGAACTCCGATTCATGAGTCACTATATTTGGGTGTTGTATTTTGCTCTTGATAGTGGAACCTCCAGATTTATAAAGGAAGTCTGTCGAATAGTGCATTTTCCCTGATTCATGACTCCTGTTTCCTGGTTCCCGTTTGTGTATATTTATATACTTGTAAATATACAATACTTAGATGGGTATGGAAAATGGTCAGTTTGACGAATGGAAAACTAAAAGAAAAAATGGAAACTCAACAGATAGCGGTTTGCATACGATTAACCTCGGAAGCTAGAAAAAGGCAATAGTCGCATGTTTAAATTCTGATTACCCCACCGGTCGAAAGGTTGTTGCTGAAATGGATTCATTCATTTCAAAGTCTCATGTCCTCAGTTATAACGAAGAAATTGAGTTTCCATAACGAAAAAAACATATTTACCTTTGCAATTTATCTTGCTGTATAATAGCAAATTTAAGAATTTTTGAAACCACAAAAATATATGTATGTTTACCAGTTAAGTCTCTGTACTATAAATTTCATTTTGCTGCATACATATTTCAAGGAGTGCTCACGAGCAGCATTAAATCCAAAACATAGGAAAGCACTACCCCCTCCCCCAAATAGAAATATTAAATCAAAACAAATCGAAAATAGGAAGCCCAATGCAACAGTTACTTCACAGAATTTAAAACGAGCTAGTACAAGGAGGAAAGAGTCTGATTGTAACCCCATAAACCCATATTCCATAGCCTAGTTTACTATTTCTGTAGTAGGATTTTAAACCGAAGACAGCTTGCTTCACACTGAAAATTAATCACCTGGGTCGTCGATGAGGGGTGGTTGTTAGGTGGCAATGGAAACTCTGTTACAAGAGAAATATTTGTTCAATGTTAGAATTTTTATTGGCACTGAAACGTGTTTTACACGGAGAAAATAGTAGTAATTAGCTACTGTTGTAATAAATTGGAAACAATTAGGAATCTGACAGATAGAAAAAATTCCTCATTTGCTACTGGACATCAAAACAGAGAAAGATCTCACAAGAAACGATTGTTTGACATTAGAAACTAGATTTATATATATATATAGCGAGGAGTGGCTGTTTGATACAGGAAACAGCGTTATGGAAACTGGATAACTTGCAAAGTCAGGAATTATGGAACTATTCTACAGTCACAAAATTCAAAGGGTGTCTAAGTCTCAATTAATGAAATGACATGATTGGTAAACATTGGTAACGGGCATCCTGAGAAATGGTTGACAGACCCTGTCATTTTTTACATTAAAGCAAAAGTTATGAATTAAGCTATGCTTAAAAATCTTCAGAAATCTTAATTCCATAAAAAGTATAAATACGATTGATATTCTTTATACCAAGTAATCATCACAATTTTCATCAAAAATGTAAACAGATTTGTTGGGTTGTACATGTTTTTCTGCATGCGTGGGTCGCCCTAATTCCCAAATTGATCGAAGGAGAAAAGGAATGACAAATCGATTACAGCCTCTGCAGTTTAATTACAAGAGGTAAGCTCATGTTAAAATAGATTCTGGAAATACAAGTTTAAACAATATTAATAAATTTGATGAATTTTCTATGTCGTAAACATATTTCAAGGATTAACGTCTCGGCATCAGCAGCGTTAGAACCAAATCAAAGGAATTCCAAGATTAAAACATAGTAGAAGAATTATATCTTTATTCCAGATAAAACATTGATGCATTGAACTTGCTTAACGTCCAGCGGCAAATATTTCATTCATATTAAGCACGAGAGCATATTAATGAATGACGATCAATGAATCCTGTTACTAGGCCGACACGCTGATCCGGATGCTCATGAAAACAACTGTCCGCAAAAAGACACGACACTATACCCAGACACATTATTCTGACTCTGGGTCGACCAGTCTTTGCTCCTACTCCTAAATGCTGCATGCTAAGCGGAGAAGCATCAAATACAAATTTTAATGTCTTTGGTTTGACCCAGCCAGGGATCAAAGACATGACTTCCATATACTCGAGGCGAGTACGCTAACATCACACGGGCGGTCTTCACATAAAACAGACTGGGAGAAGAATGGCAAAGACCCTGAAACCAAGGACTATGCTCTTATCAGCAGCATTAGACTAAAACAAAGGAAATGCAAGACCCAAGTGTAGTAGAAGAATTATTACTTTATTTAACAAAAATCAAACTGGAATACAGAAACCACAGACTAACCTCTCATCAGCGGCATTAGAACCAAAAACAAGGTAAAGCCACAATCCAATCATGAAGAAGAATTGTTATTTAAAAGAAAGAATCTGGAATATATGCCAGAAAGACACGATCAACATCTTACATAGGCCTATAATCAATAGTCAAAAGCCAAATTTAACTGGATGTAAAGTACTTTCTGAATTTACCTTCATCAGACATGCTAGGGGCCAAATATAGGAAGATCAGTCAAACTTAATGAATTTCTAGTTATATTCATGAACCAAATGAAATATACATTTCATAACAAAATGAACGCTGATAAAGGCGACAAGACAAATACAAAAATAATCATGGAATTTAACGAATTACGATGCAGGCGCGGATCCAGGATTTTACGTTAGGGAGGGGCGCTGGTCCAGGTCAGTGCCTTTTTAGGGACTAGGGGGGGCGAAGCCCCCCGGAAGCTCATAGAAATTACGAAAATTAAGACTAAAAAATTATATTTTTTTCGTTTTTAGGGGGGGCGCGCGCCGGGGGCGCCCCCGCCTGAATCCGCGCCTGTTTTCCCAGGAACCACTAAGTTTAGCTTCCTTGTATTTGACACAAAGCAAAAGTATTAATAACTGTATGGTGTAGGACAGTTCTGAAATCATTGCATGCCATCTCTCTGTTTGCTTGAGCTTGAATCATATTTTTGTATTAGAAAAAGAGTAGGTATATTGTTTTAACTTTAGATTTTAATGACACAACAATAACTTGCTGTGAAATGCTGTGAATAATCATATTTTAATCATTTATCACTTATATAATTGTCATTATTTCGACGAAAGAGCTGGGCACATTTGACTATTAACTCCAACCACCACACAAACCTGTATATCAACTCCAACCACATAATAAACCTGTAGATCAACTCCAACCACATCATAAACCTGTAGATGAACTCTAACCACACCATAAAACTGTAGATGAACTCTAACCACACCAAAAAAAACATAAAGATCAACTCCAACCATGACATAAACCTGTAGATCAACTCCAACCACATAATACATCTGATGATCAACTCCAACCACATCATAAACCTGTATATCAACACCAACCACACCATAAACCTGTAGACCAACACCAACCACGACATTAACCTGCAGATAAACTGCAACCACACAATAAACCTGAAGACCAACTCCAACCACACCACAAACCTGTAGATCAATTCTAACCACATCATAAACTGGAAGATGAAATCCAACTACACAATAAACCTCTACAACTCCAACTAAACCATAAACCTGTATATCAACTACAACCACGACATAACATGTAGATCAACTCCAACCACACCATAAACCTGTAGATCAACTTCAACCACACCAAAAACATAAGATCAACTCCAACCATGACATAAATCTGTAGATCAACCCAAACCACATCATAAACCTGTAGATCAACTCCAACTAAACCATAAACCTGCAGATCAACTCCAAAACACGACATTATTCATGTATATGTATATCAACTCCTGCCACACCATAAATCTGTAGATCAACTCTAACCTCACCAAAAAACCTGAAGATCAACTGCAACCACATGATAAAACTGACAATCAACTCCAACCACATTGTAAACCTGTAGATCAACTCCTACCACACAAAAACATTAGATGAACTCTAACCACGACATAAACCTGCAGATCAACTCCAACCACACCATTAACCTGTTGATCAACACAAACCACACATTAAACCTGTATATCAACTCCAACCGTACCATAAATCTGTTGATCAACTCCAAACACACCAAGCCTGTAGATCAACACCGACCACGACATAAACCTGTAGATCAACTCAACACAATAAACCTGTTGATAAACTCCAACCACACCATAAACCTAAAGATCAATTCCAACCAAACCATAAAACTGTAGATCACCTCCAACTAAACCATAAACCTGCAGATCAACTCCAACCACGACATTAACCTGTATATCAACTCCTGCCACACCATAAACCTGTAGATCAACTCCAACCTTACCAAAAAACCTGTAGATCAACTCCAACCACATGATAAACCTCACGATCAACTCCAACCACACTGTAAACCTGTAGATCAACTCCAACCACATCATAAATCTGTATATCAACTCCAACCACACCATAAACCTGTAGATCAACTCCAACCACATCATAAATCTGTATATCAACTCCAACCACACCATAAACCTGAAAATCAACTCCAACCACACCATAAACCTGAAAATCAACTCCAACCACACCATAAACCTGAACATCAACTTCAACCACACCATAAACCTGAAGATCAACTCCAACCACATTATAAATCTGTAGATCAACTCCAACACATCATAAATCTGTAGATCAACTCCAACCACACCATAAATCTGTAGATCAACTCCAACCATGACATTAACCTGTAGATCAACTCCTATCCCACCATTAACCTGTAGATCAACTCCAACTACACCACAAACCTGTAGATCAACTCCACCCACAACATAAAACTGTAGATCAACTCCAACAACACCATAAACCTGTAGATCAACTCCACCGCACCATAAACCTGTGATCAACTCCAACCAGACCATAGACCTGTAGATCAACTCTAACCACACCAAAAAACATATACATGTAGATCAAATCCAACCACGATATAAACCTGTAGATCAACTCCAACCACATAATACACCTGACGATCAACCCAAACCACATCATAAACCTTTATATCAACTCCAACCGCACAATAAACCTGTTTATCAACACCAACCACACCAAAAATCTGTAGACCAACACCAACCACGACATAAACCTGTAGATAAACTGTAATCATACAATAAACCTGAAGACCAACTCCAACCACACCACAAACCTGTAGATCAATTCTAACATCATGAACCGGAAGATGAACTCCAACTACACAATAAACCTGTATATCAACTAAAACAACGACATTAACATGTAGATCAACCCCAACCACACCATAAACCTGTAGATCAACTTCAACCACACCAAAAACATAAGATCAACTCCAACCATGACATAAATC
>JAULBM010294961.1:0-15338 GCA_032357055.1 Geukensia granosissima | reverse complement strand
CGGACGGACGGACGGACAGACGACGGACGCCAAGTGATGAGAAAAGCTCACATGGCCTTTTAGGCCAGGTGAGCTAATAAAAAAGTTCAAAATTTGGAGATCGGCCAAAATGCATCTTTTCTCAACTTTGACCCAAATTCTCAAAAACAGTAAGAGATAGCAAAATTTTGTTGACATGCCACTGAAGCTCTCACCGAGAGGAATCCAACGAAAAAAAATCCCATCAAAATCTGACGAAAAATAAAATATTACTGTACCCAAGAAAATGACATTTTTGGGCCCTTTGAACCCCTTTTTAAAAAAAAAAAAACTGTGAAAGATACAAAAAAATGCTTGGAGTAACTTTTATTAATAAAAAAAATTAATAAAATTACTGTAAAAAATATTAAAAAGCCCCTATTGGCCCCTCATAAAAAATGGGGGGAGCTGGAACCCCCAAAATCAATCCCACACCATATCTCATACTAAGAATCAATGTTTCAAAATATCAAAAGAATCAGCTCATCCCATCAAAAGATAAGTTGCGGAAACCTTTGTGTCAACAGACAGAAGACGCCGATGACGACAACAAGGCCATAAAATAATACGACCCCAAATTTTTTGCGGTCATAAAAAATGCTCGGAAAATCCTTGTGACATGTTACCCGTTTCTAAAACTCTTACAAATAAATTGGATATTTTCCGACAATGTGCATATATATTGCATATTTATTTAACTAGAAAATAATAATAACAAGAATTTTAGAGTAATCAACAATAATATTTTTCTCTATCTTTGAAAATAAACAACAGCACAGTAATATATCCTGATAATGCTTTGTAGAGGTTGAGAAATATATGATTAAAATATTAATAAGATTAGGCAATGCAAAGAACAAACAATTATTTGAGAACAAGTATTCATGCACTCAATCATTTAAAATGGTGAAATTTGCTTTCTTCCTCCACTTTAATGAAACACAATATATCAAAGTCAGTTTCTACTGGTACAAATATATCAATTAAAAAGATACATTAATAACATCATAATTGAAATTTACTAACCTCATATTGTTCTTTCAGTAAAGAATTTCCATCTTCCTTGATTTTGGTTAAATTTTCTATATATTTATGTATTTCACCATTGCGAACTTCTGTTTCATGACTTAGTAAATACTCCACTAAGGCATCATGTATCAACATGTATTGTTCCTGTTCAAATAAACAATATTACTTCATATGCAATGTTTGCGTCGGGTATTTCATATCTGTTTTTGAAATATATATACATGCTATATACATGTGTGTGTAAAACAATAATTCTTTCTTCAATTTCGAATATTTTTTCATGTTAACTACAGACCTGATTTTGCTGACATAAAAATAAAGCGGAAATGGGTTACCAGAAGCTTAATTCTATGTGTAATAAAGGATGCAATATATGAAAATCACAGTTTTGAAAAGCAGAATTCCGCTTTAAAGCGGAAAAAAATCAGGTCTGAGTTTTTGTATGGTACAAACCCAGGCGCCAACTCACGCCATATAGATGATAGGATACAGTGATCAGTACAGGTAAGTTTAAATCAACTACCTAGACCACTCGGCCACACAGGCCCCAATATTGGTTATCATATTTAATCAAAATTAAAAAGCACAAATTAGCATGTTTACAAAACCAGAAAGAAAATGATTTTCAATAATGTTAGGCAAATTTTTTTTTTCATTAATAAAAATATATTATTTTTTTATCTGTCTGAGGTGTATTTTGCACATTACAAATAATGGTTTATGTGCTGTTATGTAAGCAAGCAAGTATAAGAAAAATCAGTCTGGTGAGCCAAAAAGCTCTTCATATTACTCAGATATTTATCTTATGGTGTGTTCACAAGGACATACAATGTGAATTGAATGCGCATTGGAAAGCTAATTAGTGACATCAAACATGTTCACATGTGGTCAAAGTAAGTTAAAAGCGCATTATTTTAAATTAGTTGTGTGAGTAACATGGTCTTACCTGGTTTGCTGTGTATCTGTAGGTTTAGTTGTCTCCCCTGCTGGTTGAGAAGGTGGTTGCACTTGGTCACCAGAATTCTATAACAAGCAAATATAAATTATTATTAATAATATTACAGTTAATTTTAAAAATTGAAAGCTACTTAAATTATAATAGAAAATATTCAATGTAAAAGGTTGATATTTTGTATTATTTCATAAATGATTTTATTTCAGAATTGTCACTGGCTAAAAAGCTGTCACTTGACAATTTTTTTTCTGTTTGATTAAAACTCATATGACTTGCTTTCAATTTCCCTTTCAATTACTTTATGCATGACATCATAATGGGTTGATAAAAGTCATAATAACTTGGTTTCACTTTCACTTTCCATTACTTTATGTATGATGTCATAATGATTTGATTAAAGTCATGTTGACTTGTTTCACTTTCACTACTTATGTAATGAAACACTTATTTTTTCTGTATTGTTCAATATGAGTTTTTATGGACCTAAGGAATGAATGTTGATCTAAGCCTACGTCTTCGGTCAACATTACTTTCTTAGGTCCATAAACCTACAACAGACTATAATTGTATAAAATTAATTAAATTTCTGAAACTTAATTCATAGCTTAAATGTTTAAGTTTTGACTGTTGTTGATCAAGAGAAACACAGGTTGAAAGGTCCCAAATCTTTTATATACTTATTATTTATGAATTTGTTTATACTTTATATATGTATATTATATTTATTGTAACATTACAGTAGAACATGAATTGCACATGCTATTTGACAGTCAATTACTGAATAAGTCTTATAAATTTATATTATATTTATACAACAAATCAGTTATATTATTTTAAAATGTTTTCTGTTTGCTTATATTCTTTATCCAATAATATTTGACAAAACATTTTTATAAACTAATGGCTTTAAATAGACTTTGATCACTCATCTGTTAAAACACAAGTATGTAGAAAGCACTTGTTAAGGACCTCAAGAGAAACTTCCATGCCAAGTTTGATTTCAACCAGTCCAGAGTTAATCAAGAAGTTTTTTCTTTGCATGTTCATGAATTATCATAAAGAATATTCATGCCATGTTTGGTTTTCAATCGATTCAGAGGTTCTCAAAAAGAAATCTGTTGTACCTTTTTCCAAAATGACCTTAATTACCAGTACAATTAATAAATTCCCTCTGTTTTTCTTGTGGTTGGAGATCTCTCTGTCTGACATTTGCTCCATATATTTTCATTTTCATATTAAGTTAAACTAAGTCTCTGGTGGACATCGGGATAGAAGATCAACACCAAAGTGTAAACAATTGGTCAGCACCTCATAAGGAACATTCATGGCATTTTTGTCATGATTTAGGTATTTAAAATGTGAAGATGATGCATAACAGATAATGGATGAGGTTGATGAACATACAGACAATTAAATGATGCAAAATAATGTTAATAGGTCACATGACCCTTGGAGTTAATATGCTGATAAAAAAGACAAATGTTAAATTACAAGAAATTCTGAGATTCTGTTTTTTCCTTAAATGCAAAATTCAGATTTGGAAAAATATGACAAGTGGACTTCATTTAGAAAACTTTGACAAGTCTTAATTACAAAAACATCACTGACTGAAAAATATTCAGATAAATTAAACAACAACTATGTGTTCATTTGTCATTGTGCCTGATCAATAATCTAAAGTAAAGGAAGTGATTAACACCTAATTCAATGCAAAGAGTATTTTTGCATCAAAATGAAACAGTTCATACTTAGACATTACCAAGCACATTTTTCTTATGAATTAGACAAGTGTTAACATATGATAGACTTCATAAATGGTTGTCTACAATTGATCGTAATATTTTACATCACAATATTACTTTGACTGTTGCTTTATGACATCAGGTTCCTGGGAAAATCTGTCATTTGATGCATGTTTAAGAATTGTTCCTAGTGCTTGGATTTTCCCAAACAAGCGACATCACAAAGCAAAAACTTTCTAGTGCAGCAGCAACACCAAGCAGGGGTCACCAGCGGGTGTAATCCATTAATTGCCACTGAAAAACTCAGTGACCTGTAACCTTAGAATCAAATCATGTTTCACATTTAAATTGTAGTAATCATATAGTAAGCTATCTGTGTTAAAGAATTCATGTCATAAAATCAACAGCCTGATCTTTAGTATGAAAATGAATTTAAGCAAAGCAAATAATAAAACAATTTTTTTGGTTAACAAATGCTAAAGCAACAAAGACATACTGTGAGGAAATCTGACAAAAGATAACCCCGCTCTTCCATGAATTATCTGCCCTTGGAATATGAGCCAAATGAAATTCCATCATATGTGCATATCTCACATTGTGTCTAAAGGTCATACTCTGTACCCCCCTCCCCCCAAAACTTTGTTTGCAGGAGTATAATGATATATTTAACATCTATAAGAGAATCAAGGTTAAAAGGCAGAATACTAGTTTGAAAAAAGTCATGTCAACGAAATGCAACTATAAAAATTCGGCAGTAATATAATACCTCAAAAATTCTTACAATAAAATTATAATTTACAATGATATTATTTTCTCCAGGAACCAAATACCAAAATTAACTGAAAACTAACAAACAACAGAAAAAAAAACTTTCCATATTAATTCCTACAGAACATAAAAATGCCCCCAAAATTACTCACAACAGTTACTGCATGCTGAAATAATACAATTAATTGGCTTGACAAAACAATTTTTATTTAATTTTCACATGTAGTACCCTCAATATTTCTAAATATGCATAACGTTCATCAGTATGGAAAAAGTATGTAGGTGCATTCAGATATCCATCTATGGTTACCTCTGGGTAACCCTAAGGTTGAACACCATCATAGGCAAAGCAAAATACATTAGGTTGCCCAAGGAAAACCATGGACAAATGCTTCTTATGTTGGGGCATTCAACCTTAGGATTACCCAAAGGAAACCGTAGGAGGATATCCCAGTGCACCATGTGTCTTGCTTACTACAACTTCTCTTGCAAGCGCAGCAAATAAGAGTTTATAACAAACATTAACATAGATATATCTGGACTGAAGACTGGCTTTGTCAAATTAAACCTTACACTGACTTAAGTCAATGGACTGTGGAAACAAAATTAAATTAAAATATGTCATACTGATATAAAGTGGAACTTGAGTTGCTCAAACTAAATTGGCTAGAACACCAATGGGCTTCTCCAACACGTTTTAACAGTTTATACCATATTCTTTGCACTTGTTCAAAACTTTATTATTGGAATAGTCATCGAACTTAGTGATACAGGCCTATTAAAGGAAGAGTCCTATAACTCAGTTCATTTGGTGTTTCAGCCCCTTTTATTGGAACAGTCCTCTTACTCAGTCCCTTAGATGATTCAGCAGTAATAATGGAACAGTGATAATTTTTATCAACTGTTATTGTCAAACTTGTAAATATCTTTTTCATTTTAAATCATTTAAAGACATTAAAAAATTTTTTCTTTATTAACAACAGTATATCAGTTACCTTCAATCTCCTTTCTTGTGATGTTCTTTTCAGCTTATTCAGTGTTTCCAGATATCTGATAAACCCTTTAACTAAACTGGTCATTTCTGTGTCTGACATCTCTTGATAGATATCACATCTACAAATAAATAACAAGACAAATGTTCATTTATGGTAGAATCATTTCCATTGTTTAAAGTACAAACTCAGCTAAAATCAGTAATTTTTGCCAAATTGTCTATTCACAGGATATATGGCCTGAAACATTAACAAAGGTTTTAAAACAAAATTAAGAGATTTTCCCCTGTTTAAAGTTTTGCAGTGCATTCTTTGTAAATTATATCTCCCATTAACACTCTAAAACATCAAATTGGACATCAAATTATCACATAAAATGACATTCTAAACAAAATTTTAAATTAATTTTTTTGTAGGATTTTAATGGATAAATCACTCATTGCAAGATTCTTAGGTAAACAAGCACATAATTTCCTCATTCTGCTTCCGTGATTGTATGCCAATAAATTTTCTTTAACGGCTCATTCACAACAGTGGCTGGATATCTAAATTTTATCTATAGTGTTTCTGTTAAACTAAGTTTGACTGAACATATCTTGGTTGGTGGTCGGGATTCCGGACATAATTTTGGTAGAGGACCATTTAAGGAACATTCTAACATGGTTGGGTTGCAACCCACTCAGTAGTTTCAGGCAAGAAATGTTTTTTAAATATACCAACCCTTCTTTTATTTAATATAAGGTAGCTATCTTGAAAGGTGGTCCTGGATGAAAATTTTGGTAGAGAACCATCCAAGGTCTTTTTCACCAAAATTTAGTCTAAATTGGCTGAGCCGTTTCAGAGGAGAAGATTTTTGTGTAATTGTGAAAGGATGGATAACAGAAGATGAATGACAAATGAAAGACAGAAAGCAACAGTAAAATCTCACATGGCCCTCTAAAATATATAACTGTCATGTCTCTGAAATTTTTTTAAGTCCAAGGGCTGCAGCATTAAACAAATTTAGCAGAAGAAAGAATGTACATTATTTGTATCTGATAGTGTTAAGACTTAATTACCAAAAAATTGACTCAATACCTGCAACTGCTAAGTAACTATTTTGGCTTTAAACCATTTAATATTTCATGAAATTTGATGTACTATATTAAAACTTAACAAAATTATATAATTCTAATAATAATTCTAATATAAAATTCTAAATCACAGCATTTCATTTCCCTATCCTTATTTTTTCACAAAATAATTTATCTTTTTGTTTGCAATTGTGAATTCATTAAGACATTGTAAATTTAAATGTCTACTCTGCAAATAATTATTAAATTATAGGAAAATACAGGCTAAGTAATCAATGCATTCCCATCTGGTGTGCCCCTTAATTCCTCAACCTAATTAGGTGTTGTTTTAGTCCAGTAGGCGTTCAGGGAACACACTCATGTACATAATAAGGAGTTTACCTGGTCTGCAATCCGCCACATGACTTTTGCTGTGAGAAAATACCAGTATCAAAAATTACCTGTCATTTCCATCAATGATTTTCTTGGTAGCTGGTATGTTAATAGGTAGAAGTAAAAATCTGCTTCTCCAAAACTTTAATGACTGAAAGTAAACAATATTTAACTAAGGGATTATTTAGATCTTTTATACACTATTGATGAATAGAGAACGCAACTTTAATAATGTTTGGAATAATATATGGATTTGATGTAATTCTAATTGAGACTGGGAACTGCATTCAGCCCTATCTTGTGTTGTATATTAATCCTGTGCCTTACTGAAAACTGTTTGTTTAAGATTTGTTGCATTTCTTAAAGATTAATTTAAAACCAACCCTTAAAAATCTAAAGAAATTTTTTTAAAACCTGTATCTTGCAAAATTATTTATTTTGAACACTTAAACCTTTTTATCTCAAAAAAACAGTTAAAAGAAAACCCCAGAAAATTCATTGAATTATTACTGCTAGCTCTCACATAAAACCAATTAAAAAACCCATAAAAATTGGCTAAACTATTAATTTAGTCATATCCTTGACAATTTCTGCTAAATTTCTTTGTTTTTGTCTCCATCATGGACATCCTCGTGTCAACGGACAGCTAACATAGACCCATAACATACTATGACAGCAAACTGTTGTATAAAAAGATGGCACACTACTTTACAGCCATATTATTTCGTGCTGATTTTCCATTCTGTCAATTTTTGTACAACTGTTTCAAAGAAGTATGAAAATCTTATGCTACACAATTTATACCTAACAATACATATTTTGTATGATTTTTTTTTTATATTCTGAGCATTTTACCTCTAAGAGACCAAAATCTCCTTCCCCATGAGTACAGATGTACTGATCAAAGTAGTTCCAGTTGTAATTCTCTAACTTCTCATTCTTAAACTCACTCCATGACACATCATAACTTAAAGAATCGGGGACTTTAAACCTATATCTGTAGGAGTAGGTCTGTGTTTGCTGTGGATGTCTACAACAAATTGATTGGAAAATCTCAGAGACCACAGATTCTATTGTATGAAATCATGAATTTCAAAAATAATTTTTAGCTAAATGTTCAACAGACAGTTCCAATGAATATCAAGTATTGATGATCACTTTTTCTGACCAGTTGGGAAAATTTCTCAATTCATCTGTTAAATTTTCTCAATACTGTACATATGTTAAATTGTCTCAATCAACTATTTTATGCTTAGTATTTTCCATTCTATTATTTATCTACTTTTGACTTCAATACAGTGTGCATTTTATCAACTCAAAAAAGACAACAGAGGCTGAAAAGTGTAAACTTTGAAAAGGAATTTAAAAACAATGTTTTGGTCTTCAGGCTAAACAATATACCTTAAACATCTCATATATATATAGTCAATAAATGTGCAAGTAAGAAACCGGGTAAAAGATGAGAAAAAGTTTTCAACAGGATTGGGTTAAAAATTAGAACTTAAAAAAGAGACCCATAATGAAGTCTTTTGAGTTCAAAATAACCACTTTTGTATAAGGTTTGATGTGGTTTATTTTGTACCTGATTATATCATAGAAGTTACCTGGGTCTGTATCTAGTAACTGTTATTGTAGATCCAACTCTCCTAATTCTGTGGAAGATCCTACCAATACTCAGGTAATATTCTTCCTATTAATAAAAAAAATCATTTTCTCAAAAGACAATTATAAATAAAAACCACCCTTAACTTGCATAAACCATGATAACCAGCTGCTTCAGTACTCACTATGATGTTTGAATCTTTTTACATGAACATTGAAACAGGTAAATTAAAAAATGATACTTTTTGTGAGTTTCTAGGCTAATACTGACATTTCATTGGTTAACAATATATATCTCGGGATAAAAATCTGCTCTCCATCCCTGTCTGATATGTATTATTTATTTGTTACCATTTGGAAACCCACTGTAAAAGTAGTTATATTTGTGGTGTATTTATTTTCCCTTTCTTCATGATCACAATGTTGTTTTGAAAATATGTACCTGCAAAATATTAAACTTTACCTAGACTTTTCATAGAAATTGGCAGTATTAGTTAAAATTAGAAACTTTGAACATGTGCATAACAAATAAAAAAGCAAAAATTGCAATCCACAAATACTAACAACATTAAAAGTATTTTTTCCCTTTTGCTATGAGGCTGTACTTAAAAGTATACAAAATACAACAGGTAACATACTGAAGGTTCTTGTCTAGGCCTGGCTCTCATTAACCCCATAGAAAACTGCTGACTAGAGCTGATCTTGGACTGGGATACAGGACTGGTACTTGTTGGCATGACGATGATCTGAAATCCTTGTGCCAATCTGGATGATATCAACTCACGGAATACTTGTACTGCCGATAAGGGTTTCTTTGGGTTGATTTTATCTGAATCAGACCTAATAACAGAGATAATATTTTACATTTTATAAGATTTTGTGTATCAAATGTTATTGTTTTTGATATTCTTTAGGTATTTGATAAAATTTTTATAGGAATCACATTGAAAACAGTTTTTAATTTTATATCTCCATAGAATGATTTCATCTAAAATGATTTGCACTAACTCTTGTAGGATATATATTACATTTAAGTCAAATCAACACAACCTAACAATTTTTTTGTTTGTTTGCTTGATTTGTTAGGGTTTAATGCCACTTTGACAATATTTCTTTCAACATATTGCGGTGGGAAGTTTTACTAGTGGATGAAGATAGAGTGCCCAGAGAGAACCACTGACATTGGCAGGTTACCAGAATACATTTTACACAATTTTGTAGCAAAACGCAAATACATGTATCAACAGGATATAACTAACTGTGGAAACTTACTGGTTCAAATCAAAATTTACATCCTCTGGTAACAGATTATAGTCGGATACAACATAATCATTTGTCAGACTTTGTTTGTCTGGAAAGTAATCGGTTGTAATCGGTAGTGACGCTGGCATGGTCAATGACTTCCAATCAACACCTGCAAAAAACTGTTTTATTTAGGTCAAGTTTCAAACCGATATTGTCGGACAATATACCTGATATCTGGAAATTTTTGTGTGTCTAATTATTCGGTATGTTAATGGAGGATATTTTACAACGAAATTTACCCTATGCGTAAGTCCTACTATTTACATAACTCTATGGGAAATGATACCAAATCGTGAATAACGAACTAAGCGAAATAATACTTTTGTATTTGACACAAAATCACAAAATAAAAAAGATTTATTCATTTCAGAATGGTTTTCATTGATTTCATTTTATCTCGAATTTGATTAAAATTTGTTTAGAATTTATTTTTCGATAATGTTTAAAATCTTGGAATGTCAGGAATAGGGGTTAATTCAAAAATCATTCAGTCAAAAATAGTCCTTAGAATTAAGAATTTGTTATCGGAAAATTTTCTAGCATATTATAAAGATATAGAGTGTTAGCAAAACAGTATAGTTTTATACGATACATACAAATATATTTAAAATTTTGTGCAATGTAAATATGTTACCCTCTTTTGTACAGTTTTTATAATTTCCAAATATAGTATTTACATGTGTTTATTGCATCCCTGAAACCATTAAAATGTTTTATACTATACCTGAATTTCTTAATATAACAAATATTTTTTTATCTATTTAGTGCTGTTTTATATCCAACTTAAGGAAAATGTTTTCAATGGAATTATCAATAATTAGGGCTGATTTCCTTTGCATATCTGTATATATGACAAGCCTGAGAATCAATGAGCAAATTTTAAAGGATAACACAATATTTTTTTCCAAAATGGTTAAATTTATTGCTATTATTCTTCAAATGTTTTTACTGCTACTAAAAAAAGGATAACTTATCATACTCAATAACACTTTTATATATGTCCATAAAACTAAAGATCATTTGTTATCATAAAAAGAACTCACAAAATGATATCTCTGATTTCATTTGACCAAAATAACTCTCAATAGCTAAGTTAGAAGAGCTTTAAGACCTGATCTCAGGTAATACATGACATTAAAAATGTGCTAAAAATACATGAATGTTGGAATATTTAATGCCCATAAACAACAACAAATAAAGGCAACTGGCAAGCCTAAATTGATAAAGCAGAACTGAGCATAATTTATGTTATTTACAGAACCAGAACTTCCCAACTGATCATGGATTTGCAAGCCCCCAATATTGTGTAGGTACCATTGATCCTGGGTACCAATTTTACAGCTTTTTATGTTCCATTAAAATATTACAAACCATTTTATAATTTGATGTGCCGCGAAGGAAACCAAATTCAAGAAACAATGAAACAATAATGAATTTTAAACCATAGAATCAACATATATATAAGTACATTCTTTATAACTGTAAAAAGTCTGTATGATATTAAAAAGTAAAGTACAGTTCCTTTTCCTTTTTGCTTAATATAGGAGATGCATTGACACTGTGATTGGTTGAAAAACAAAACTCTGGCATTGAATAAAACAACATATTTCCCTTTGAGCATGGTCTCTTTTTCAATCTCATTCCAATGATTATGCTGTCAGAATTAAAAGTATATTTATAGTTAACATGGAAAAAAATGTTAATTCTTTTAGCAGAGGGCAAGATAATGATTTATTTTCCCATGAAAATCTTTTTTTTCTTGAAGCGCTGCGGGGGAGCACTATCTTTGCAACTGAAACATTGGTTCTTTATAAGCCCAGAATGATATCACTGCAGAACATTGACATGAGGGAAAATTGAAAAATTAACATATGGTAAAGTCTAGAAACAGTATTTTGTTGGACAGTAAAGTGCTAGACACAGAAAGTGTCCAGTGATCATTTTAATCCTTTATCCCAAAACTGGATTAAAAATTTGTTGCATATTTTATACTGGTAGGTAATATTTTTATTTAAAATCATCAAAATCAAATGAAAAACTATGAGTTGTTTTTGGACACAAAAGCAAAAGTCTCCCCTGTGTATTCACATATATCATGTATATATTATGTCCTTTCTAAATATCAAGTTTCATAAAAACACATGAAGTTTCATAAAATCGGATGAGTAGTTTCATAGGAGTTGCACTGACATGGTCATTTATGAGAATTTTCTAAAGTCAAAGGGGCATAACTCCCACAAAAATGAGGGGATTAAAATTTTGTGGTAATATGCACAATTAAATCTGATGTCCTTTCTACATATCATTGATTGATTGATTGATTGCTGCTTAACGCCACGTCGGCAATATTTCAGCCATATCATGGCAGGAACATAACATATCAAGTTTCATTAAATTCAGATGAGTAGCTTCAAAGTGGTTGCCCTGACAAGGTCATTTATGAGGAATTTCTAAGATTAAAGGGCATAACTCCCACAAAATGAGGGGATAAAAAATTTACTGGTAAAATGAACAACTACATATGATGTGCCATCAATGTATGAAGTTTAATAAAAATCAGATGTGTAGTTTCAGAGGAGTTGCACTGCCAAGATCATTTATGAGTTTTTTTTTATAGTTTATAGGGTCATAACTCACACAAAAATGAGGGGATCAAAATTTTGTGGTAATATGCACTAGTACATATGATGTCCCATCAATGTATGAAGTTTCATAAAAATCAGATGATTGTTTCAGAGGAGCTGATCTAACAAATTTTGTGAAGAACACATGGATGAACGGACACACAGAATGCCCAAAAACAAAATGCCTACCACCATAGTGGAGGAAGACATAGTAAAAGATTCCATATCATGCAAAATAATTTTTTGTCCACTTTGATCCCTTTCAACGCAAAAATGGGTGAGAGATAGAGAAATTCCCTTGAAATACCACACAAAACTCTTAAATAACATAAAAACAAATGAAAAATAAAAATTTCTCATGATGTGAAACTGACTTCTTCCCCATTTAAAACCCATTTATCTCAAAAACGATAGGAGAAAGCAAAAACCTAATTACATACATATAAAAGCTCTCACTGTGACAAATCTAATATAAAACACCCATTAAAATCAGATGAAAAATTAAAAATATTCATCACCTGCAAAATTGCCGTTTTTAAAACTCTTTTACCCTTTTGTATAAGAATCTGTAAAGCAACAAAAAAAAACATTCTTGAAAAAACTTTCATTGCATAGTTCATAAAAAATCAATTAGCAAAAAAATAACCATCAAAATTGGATGGGATATAAAAAAGTTTCCAAAATCAGGACGTGGCCATTTTTCAACACAGTATATCCCAATAAGTGCATGTGGCTGTTTAAATGAGCTCAGTCATGGAGAATACAAAGAAAATCCAATTAAAATCAGACAAGGAATAGATTACTTACATTAAATTATAAGAAAAAACACTTTTTGTTCCTCTCCCTTGCTAAAAATGGGTCGGCCTAGATCACACAAAATCAAAACCAGCTTTATATGGTTATGGTACCAAAAATCAGTGTCTTTATATATAAAAAGAATTGACACAACCCTGTCTATAAATCCCTGAACGCCACCCCCATACCATTATACAACCATAATTTTTGCAATCCTAAAAAGAAGTTCATATTTCCCTCTAGAAGTGAATAAGACATGTAGCTCAAGTCCAGATTTTTTTAACCCTAAGGAATCCCACCATAATAAAATACAATGTACTTAAAAAAAATAATTGGATGAGTCTTAATCAAAAACGGCAAGCCCAAGACTTGTTAAGATGGATTGCAATTATCTTTCATCTATAAAGCAATGTCAAAGCATACTACTGGTGTAAGTAACTACTATTTGTACAGTAGCAGCTAGAACAGTTTAAGCACCATAATTTATTTGTAATAGCAAAAGATATTTTACTCAACACTTAAAGCAGAAAAATATTTAAAATTTTTAATATCTGAAAACCAACAAAAAATTAAAGAATTCTGAAAAAAATACACACCTGTTAGTGGAGAAACACAAACAATTAATTCCTAAACTGCAAAGGCAAAATAACATCACACAAAATATAAATTTGTTCAATCATTAAAAAAGATATCTAAATAACACAATTTTATTCGTTAAAAGTCTACATTCAAGAAAAAATACCTTGGAAATTTCTAATGTAAAAATAGGTTAGACAAAAAAAATTTGAAGAGACATTTTCAAGTCACTTCTTTCAAAAATTTCTAATGAATGAAAACTACCATATACTGAACAATGAAAGTGTGCTTTAGGTCAGAACAAGGCTATTACATTTTCTTAAGAAACTTGCTTATAATTAGGGTTTTGTTTCCTTTTTGGGGTTTTTTAATTTTTTTTTTATTTTAAAAAGTTATATTTATATTAGCTGTTTATAATAGTAACATGTTACGCAAAATAAATGTTTGAAATGTAACTTTTGTACATTATATTTTTCTTTTCAAAATTTGAACTCTCCGATGCATATGGAAGTAATTACATATTTTTTATCATCCATATTGTACATTGTATTCAATATATTGTACTGTAAGAAAAACACTTGTAATGCAAAATCATAATCAGATTTACTTTATCGATGCCATATTCAATGTTATTTCAGTCATACTGCAGTGTTATGTATTATTGGTGAAGGAAGCCAGCCTATGATTTGTTTGGTTGGTTGGGGTTTAATGCTTCTTTCTACATTATTTCAGTCATATCATGGTGGTCAGTTTTACTGGTGGAGGAAGCCAGAGAGAACCAACAAAATTGGGCAGGTAACTTACAAACCTTATCATGTGCAATGTGAGTTAAACTCAACCATTTTTTGGTGGTACACTCATGCTGTTTATGTGATAGGCTACAGTGATCTGTACAGGTAAGTTTAAATCAACTAACTAAACCACTCAGCCACCCAGGCCCCAGCCATCCTATCAGCGCTGACAGGAAAGTGAAAAAATATTTATTGCCACACAGAGATAACTATCAAGCTTCCACAGTAAGTGAAAAACTTATTACCACCCAGAGATAATACTGACCTTGGACATGTAAGTGAAAAACTGATCATTACAAGTGAAAAACTTATTAATCCACCCAGATAACTACCAAGCTTCAACAAGTGCGTGAAAACCTTATTATTACCGCACAGAGATAACTACAGAGCTTGGACAGGTAAGTCAAAACATATTATTGCCACCCAGAGATAACTATTAACTTGTACATCCAGTGATAACTACCAAGTAAGTGAGAAACTTATTAATACCACCCAGAAATAACTACAAAGCTTGGACAGGTAAGTGAAAACATATTATTGCCACCCAGAGATAACTATCAACTTGTACATCCAGTGATAACTACCAAGTAAGTGAGAAACTTATTAATACCACCCAGAGATAACTACAAAGCTTGGACAGGTAAGTGAAAACATATTATTGCCACCCAGAGATAACTATCAACTTGTACATCCAGT
>JAULBM010294950.1:0-15339 GCA_032357055.1 Geukensia granosissima | reverse complement strand
CGAAAAGCCAGAATGGGCGGCTCGGGAAAGATAATGGATAGTTTAGGATGTTTTTCAATTTCCTTCCAATTTTCCCGTATGATTTGAGAGAGTTGGAAAGTTTTAATCTTTGATGAGTTTTTTATCTAGTTACACAGATTCCGCTTTCAATCTCTTATAGAAGTGATGATTTGCACAAAACAGCATTGTATCATACAAATTTATAAATCAACAAAAAAAGTTCGGCTGCATGATGAGGTGTATTAACCCTAAAGGGTCCTTAACTCTCGACACTAAACTAAAGTTTAAAAATGTTTACCGATGTTGAATAAATTTTTTTTATGTTATATGTACATTTTAAGATATAACCTCTCTCATGAGTGGCATTAGACAAAAAATATAGGAAGTATGAGATCCAATTTAATATGATAATAGAAGTACTCAAATCTAAATTATTTAATTTCAGGGAAGACATCCCAAAATATAATTTTATATCTTATTTTCTAAAAAATTGTTTTTAATATTAGATTTTGACATGATATGCCGGATTACAGAAAAAAAAAAAAAAAAAAAAAAACACGTGAAAAGAAAGCTTTTCGCGTTTTTAATTTAACCATAACAATATTACGCTGTACAGATGAGTTTGAAAATAAACACTAACACTGACACTTGTAAAAATGTTGGCCGATATAACAAACTACAACCAAGACTGAGTTTTGTTCTTACGTTAACAATTTATTAATAGAAACGTGACGTTAGCAAGCAACAACGTATTATATAATTCAAAGAGACCTAGTATTAGTTTGATCAGTTTAGGATAACGTCTTGGCTGAAATCAGAAGCAAAGTTTAATGAAAATGCAGCATTAAATCTCCGGACGTATAGTTCTTGACGAACCGTGTTTAAAGGCTTAATATTTCATCATTGGGAAAGGCATCCTGAGCATGCTTTAAGTTGCTGGGTGCATTCAGTAGAGATATATCTTCTTTTGCTTGTGATTTTGTTAAGTACTCTTATTGTTGTTTATGTACCTCATTTGGATTGGGAGCACTCTTGTTTATGTTTTTTTTATAGTTTGTCCGTAGCTTTGTTTGCTTTGTCTTAACCTTTGATCTCAGTGTTGGAAGATCCAGCAAAACTAGAAAACATTTCGGGGCCTTTTACAGCTTCTGTTATGGTATGAACTCTGGTTCATTGTTGAAGGCCTTAATGGGACCTGTAGAAGTTAAAATTCTACTGTCACTTGGTGGGTGACTGTCTCATGGACAATCATGCCACATCTCCTATTTTTATAGTTAAACCCACAATATTTTTCTTGTACCTGTCTCAAACCAGTAATCAAGGTCAATGTTTGGACGTTCTTACTGTTTTTAGTTATTGGTGTTGCATTTAGGTATGATTTGTTTTGTTTGACGTATACGCATTTTATTGTGTGGAACTATCTAATCTGGAGTTTGTCACAAGGAGTGGGCCGGATTTTGCCCTTGTTGAAGGCATTGTGAAGACCTCTATTTTCTTAATTGAATTCGGTTCAGTCGATGGAGTGTGGTCTCCAAATTTATGTTTACTGTTGATGGCTTTTTCTTGGTAATATTTTTAAGTGCACAGATTCGTTTTGATACATAACTTTTTTTTGTTAATTTTTTTCTAATAAGTTTAAAACAAAAAGTTAATTAAATAGTTAAATAATATAATATAATATAATGATAAAATAATTCTTTGACGTGTGTGTTGGAAATAACCTTCATGGTGTCAGGGCCTAGATTGTCGACGCGACAAATAACAGCAAAATGAAAATAGGGAGCAAGTGAGAGATACAATTTTAATTAGACTGGTAGAGATATAATTTTTATTAAATTGGTAATCGAAAATTGTGGTTTTGCATTTGCTGCAGCTCCCACAATACATAAAATAACATACTGTTTTGGTGTTTTTATGTAAAAACTCTGTATTTTGTATAGTGATTTTTTTATCGTTCACAAATAACTAAATGATATTACTGAGTCATTCAAAAGAATGTCCTGGTCCACAACAGTCGAGTCAGTTTGGTTCATTTTCATTTTCAACAAGCTCTGTAATATTCGTGTTTAGCAAAATTAAAACAGATATACACAGATGGTAACTTTTATTCATGATATTCTCCACTTTCAAAAAAAAAAAATATAAAGCTTATGCTTCATTGAAACTGACCCCATATCTTTTGTTTTATAAGACTTGTTATATATATATAAAACTAGTAAATCTAACCTTTCTTTCCACGGCGCACAAAATATAGCTTTATATGCCAAGAATATGCCGATTCCCAAGAAACAGCTACAAGTCTCTGACATAAAAATGTGCCTTATCTAAGAAGCACGTATGTCAGATATACTGTTTCAAGGAGACATGTTCAAACTAAATTATTCGAGGGAAACTGTGAATTTTCAATACAGCCCAGGCAGATCGACGTGTAAACATGGTAAATGAGAAGAAACAAATTACAAGACTTGGACCTATTCCCTTTCACTTTTACAATAAATTCCTAAGTCAGAAGCCAATATACCATCAGTTGGTCTGTGCTTTCACATTCTATATTTATATGTTATTTAACTGAAACAGTAATAAATATTCATTTAACTTTACGCACACACGGTTTATATGCTTTGGGCAACCTAGATTTCGTTACAGATTGTGCGATTTCACTGTTGATGAAAAAGAACTCTAGATCTGGTTAATGAATATTTTCCGTTTTTTCCTTCTTTTTTTAAATAAAGTATGGATTCCTTTACATTTAGACCATATCTTCACCTTTTATCATTTAATTTCAAAACTCTGTTCCTTTTATTTAGGTTATAGATGTATTTGAGAAGACAGTAACTGTCATGTTAAAGTGTTTTATTCTCTGTGATTTATATAAGACCATAAAGAAATTTAACACAGGCTATTATTGTGTTGTTCTCTAAATTAACCAGCTTTTAAAGACACAAATTACCAGTTACTGCAAATCTTTTTCACAAAAAACCACCTATGATTGACACAGGACTACGCAAACGAAGGATGTATGCACACATACATCATGTACATAGTTAACAATTAAAAATACTACAGCAAATAAAATGAGGCGTCCTCTGTCAAGTCCTCTGAAATGGCCGCTTTAAAAGACTAACCTTGAGAAACCCTGTCATATATAATATCGTAATTTAGAAATGATTTAGAAATTTCCAAAATAGTACAGTATTAAAATTGTGATTATTTTAAATTTTAAAATATATATACAATATTCAACAATTTACTTTGAAACAGAATACTTACTGGTAAAAATAACGTGAAAAATAACGCTTAAACATATACCCCAAAAATAAACAATAATCAATCATAAGTTATTTTAAAAAATATAAAAAAAGACTGTAACACACAAAAAAACAAGAAAAAATTTAAAAAGGCAATTGAACCCAACGGCTATAAATGAAGAAAATTGTTTCCATTGTATGTAAAGGTGCGACCATTCAGCTTTAAAAAGGGATGTATATATTTATTCATTTTTTTTCGAACAAAATTCTCTTTCAAAATTGTGAATAAAATATAAACATAAATAAAGCCCGTTTATCTCGTATGTATAAAGAGTTAAAGCGTGGTCGCTTCGGAAATTAGAAGCGTGAATTTTTTTTTATTATATTTCGATTACGGAGAACAGAATCCTCGAGTTTAGAGTTTTCTTAAGTTTATGCACGAAAAATGCACTGTTTAGTATTCGACAGTTTTTAAAACAAAATTCAAAATATAACTATTTTTATCTGTGGTGCTTCCCAACTTTCAGATCTCTAGCCAATAGGAAATAACTTTACATTTTTGCTTGTTAACGTCACGTCTCTGTTCATAAATTGTTTACGCGCGTGTTTGAATGAAACTCAATAGTGTTAAGCTTCGATGGTTTTAACTGTTCACTTTCTGCGCATGGTGGTTGTAAGAATGCCTTAAAAGACTTCTCTGATACTCAAATGTTTATGCATGTTACTGGACTGGAAAATCGACGATGCGTCGGTTGTCTACAAAGCGGCAGGAACTGCTTACCATTCTGGACCATATAGGTTCAAATCCAGTTTTCGGTGGTGTCCGGTATTGCTCACAGATATTTTAAACATAATTATTTTATTCATTAAAAAATAAATCATGACAATATTCAAATATCAGTACAAGAAAAAGGATTTGGAAACAAGCTAATCAAAGCTTATATTAATCCATTTCCTTACTTTACCAACAATTATTCATCGTCAGAAAACATGCTTCGTGAAGATTGTAAATAGAATATATGAAAAAAGTACAAAGAAGTAAAAAAATATCGTGAAATGGTAGTGATATGCAGTTATTTCAACATGGCTACAAATTGTTTACTCCTATATATACTTACTATATTTTCGCTGTGAGTTTTTGTGCATGATATGTGTCGTTTTGTCTTTTTCTTGTTCACGAGATTGCAATGTTATCGATTTGTGCTCTTATATCTGATCTTCGGTTTTGTCTTGCTACCCCTTTTGTCAAACTTGTCTCTGATTCTGATTCACGTTGTAAAAGTACGCTGATGTCATCCAAATTCGAAACAAACTAAAAGATTAAAAGGAAAAAAGCGAAGGCTTGGACTCCATGAACTCCTTTTACAAATCAGGAGTAGGATCATGTGTTTCGAAACGAAAAAACAACCCCTGTCTCGCGCGCGGAACCTGTCGTGAAATCTTGTAACTCTAATCCGTGTTCATGTCAATACGAGAAGAGGTCAACTTAGTGTTGACTTTGCGGTAACATATCCACAACTAGTTAAGGTACATTGATACTACATTGCACCAATTCACGATGGAGACTATAATATCTAAGGAGGAACGACTTTAACCAAGATTAGATGTATCCTTGTTTTAGTAATTTACGCGCCAACAGCAATGCTGTCTTCAGAAAAGGTTGACATTTGAAACAGGTACGAGAGTATCGAATCAACTGCGACATGTACATATACCACGTAGGCAGGGGAAGGGGGAATGTTGAATATGGTAAATTAACATTAAGAAAGTTGAAATCCTCCTGTTTGTTATAAATCTTAGAAACAAGTTTACCCTCTTGGTTTGTAGCAATGACAGCTTGTTTTTTTTAAAGTCAAATGTGGTAATAAAGATAAACACTGTACATTTTTTCGCCTGTTTCAGGTATCGTGGCAGATCTTGTGAAGGATGATGCAATAATTGGTCTAATAGGACCAGCATGTGCTTACGCTCTGGACCCAACTGCTAAAATAGCAAATTACTGGAACATTCCAATTGTTACAGGTAAGTCATCATCTGGCCAAACAATAAAAAATATGTATGAATGAAATAAATAAAAGTCGGTATTATATTCCTTTTTAAAAATAATATATCCATTAACATACAAATATTATAAAAAGAAATGATATCTATAGAAAAAATGCCAGAAAGCCGGCAAACTATACATACCTGAATAAACCTTATAAACCAGGACGGCTCCAGGCCAAAACATTTGGAAGAACAAATGATAAATTAAAATTTGCAGATATGCCAACAAATGATGCTTGTATGCCAATATGTTAAATTGAAAACATCGGCTCTAAAACGTGTTGAATACGCCGGAAAGAATAAGTATGGATTCAAGATCAAACTGAACAACAAAAAACGATAAAAACTATCATTAATTAAAAGGATTAAGTATCAAAATATCACAGCAGTAAGGCATATTAATATCGTTGTATAATCGTCCGTCAAACAGCCATCAAGAAAGTCAAAATTAAGAATTTTATATGTTACCTTTAAATAGTGAACAAAGACAAGCTGTAAAAGGCCCCATAGCAAGTTCGAGATTCACACATAGTAAAAGAAATACTCAAACTCCAACAAATTGGAACAGTGAGCCAAAGTCAGGGGAAGAAATATTTTTAGTGCAAAACGTTTCGAAGCCTCTACTTACTTCTTTGGTTTAGAATTTAAACAAATATATCAGGTTTTTTTTAACATTATTTGATACATATATATTTTTGCAAGTTGAAGCTATGGAAGGCAAACTTTAAAGGTATCAAAATATTCTTCTTTTGCAGCTGCCGTAAAGCTAAAATTAAAAAAATGAAATATTTTAATTTCACGGTACTGTTAAACAATCGTTGAAGAAAATTAAAAAGAACGCCCCCAACGGAATGGACAAAGAAAATGTACTGGTTCCCGTCTTATATATCAGAAAAAAATGTTTCTATAACTAAGCCTACTGAAATAAGACTTTCTCAAAATGAAAATCGGTTTTATCAACCGTTTTATGCACTAGAAATATAAAACGATATGAATTAATTCAATGCATTTTATTACACAATTCTATTGTTCTGCATGCGTTTGACCATTTATATCTTATATATAGTGATCAAATAATTCCCCTGTGTAAATGATGAAAACGTTTGAACCTGATAACAAGTCCCTGAATTATCCCTAGGCCGACAACAAAGATAAGCTGCCTAAGAAAGCACTAAAACTTCATTTATTTTATTTTAAAATCTTATACACATGTACCTATAGCCAAACAACGATATATTATTAATCTCAAGCGGTCGCAGGATGTTAGTGTATAGAAAATTTTATCAATACAGTTCAAAAGAAACATGAAAGGAGCTATAAAACCTCGTTAGTCATGATGTTCCAACGACTTTCATAAATAAAGTATATAACACAATTACCGAACAAATCAAAGTCCATAAGACATACGGCAAAATAGGTATCACACCACCGGAAAGTTGGTAAAGGCAAAATAGGTATCACAACACCGGAAAGTTGGTAAAGGCAAAATAGGTATCACACCACCGGAAAGTTGATAAAGGACTGAATATTATGAATATTAATTTTCTATAGCACAGGAAGGGTGGTATTAAAAGATCAGGTTTAAATCGAAGTACTACTTCTACAAGTGTTCACTTTCACCAATGTATTATAACCCGTAGATATTGCTTTTGCCATATTATCATCCGACTTCTTATACTGATTGTGCATTTTGCAAATGCCTCATTTTAAAAACCTCGTTGGATATGTTATACTTTCCCCGCAAAAGTTAACCATCGCGTTGCATATTTTAATCAACGAGGAAATAGTAAGCTTAAATTCTAAAAAAATCGACCATACCTGTGATTTTTTTCTTCTTGCGTTTTGTTGAAAAATTGCGGTTGTATTATGGTATGACCCGGGCGTCGTCGTTGCTGTCACCATCGTCGTCATAGCCGTCGCTGTCGAGTTTTTGTCTTAAGACAAGTTGGCTTTCGCGCGACAACTTCTGATTCATGGTACGAAGTAAAAATTGGTTTTGATTTTGGGCGATTTAGCCCCACCCATTTTTGGGGCTGATGGAGTAAACGGGTTTTACTTATATTTTTATGCCAGTTAGCTTTTACTTGTCTGATTTTAATGGTTTTCTTTTTTGTATTCTCCAAGACAAAGTTAATTTAATGAACCAAATACACCATGTCCCATCTCTTTTTGGTATACGGGGTTGGAAAAAGCCACGCCATAATTTTGGATTTGTTTTTTTTTATTTCTCATCCGATTTTGATGGTTTTTTTTTCAGATGATTCCTTATGATCCAAAAAAAAAAGATTATGATCGATAAATTATCCCAGCAGCTGATAAATTCTAACGGACTGTGTTTTTATTTACAATATGGTCTGCCAGGTTATAATATGGAAAGCCTGGTCGTGGACCATAGTGGGCGGTGAGGTGTTTGGAGAGTGCCACGCCATTGCAAGTAAAAGACCCCTTTTGTAGTTTTCGAAAAAGAGAAAGCTACTGTCGCTACAAAAGGCTAAATTTTCCGTCCCTACCCATCAATCCCTTTTTCCAGTGGCAGTCTAAAACCGTTGCTCTGTTTTGTCCCATCCCACTCCTTTTCGATATAGATAATCGTTGCACTTTTTCTCGTCCTGAATATGCATGAAATATTTGCCAATGGACGTTGAGCAACCAGCAATCATTCAATCAATTATTAACAATGTGTTAGTTGGATGGAATAAGTCTGCTTTACTTATCTGCGTAGTCTTTTGTGTACTGATTTTTGTCATTTGTTTCATTTTATTGACCTTCTGACTTCACTATTATTGTCTACCGAAATGGTATCTTCGAATTCTTTTCAAGAGAACCAGGTTTATTATCAATCGGGTTTTATTAAGATACCTGGTAGAACCCCTGCCAAAGGGGCGTCCGGTAGTTCGAGCGGGATGTATAAATTCTCGAACTCCCCCTTCTCTAAGGCTGTGCCGGGGAAATAATAGGCACCAGGTATCTCCGTCCTGGAGGCACTAGTCCTCTAAAAAGGGCGTCCATGATTGTGGGGCAATCCTTCAAGATGGAGACGTTATAGACGCCCTGTGTTTAGGAAATGCCACGTCTTAAGCACGTTAAAGACCCCTTGTAACAGCTCATTTTGAGTGATCAGTTGGCGACCAGTTACAAGGCTAAATTTTCCGCCTCTATCCAACCTGCAATTTTTCCAAAGGCATTAAGTCCCTCCCTTACCGGTCCCTTGCTCACAGTCTACATATTGTTTTATTGTTTAACTTGAATATGCATGAAATATTTGCCACTGGACGTTAAACAACAAACAATCAATCAATCAATATAATTTTGATAATAATTGGAAATATTTTTTTCGTTTAACCTAGCAACAAATTAAATCTCTCTCTAATACATACGAAAAAATATTGTAATAAAAAATAAATCCCAAAAACGCCAAGAATGGCTGATGACTTCTTTAAAATTTATTTCCGGAGTTTCTCGGTGTTCAAAACGTTAACTTCAATAAAACCAAAATTAGCAAGTCTTTACTTTACAATAACTGCTTTTCTATATTAACCTGCACAATAAATTCTCACTACCAAACGGGTCGAAGGCTAAATATTTATATGTAGATCCCTTAACTTGGTACAATATTGAAGTCTATCGGGTATCGGTTGAGAGTTTTTTTGTCAGAATCATTTTAAAAAGTTATAAATGTATTTTATCGAACTTTGTAAAGATTTGTCCATCGCTAATTAAAAAATATAGTTAAAAACAAAACGGGAAATAAAGTTTTGTCGTTGCCTCTAAAAAAAACAGATACATGTACATAGTTTATTTTGTTTAAGTCTTGTCTAATCGAGAAACGTTTTAACGCTGATCTACAATATGTTGGAAATGGCATAGTCTACAAAAAATTTTCCAGTGTATATCATGATAAAAATTTGACCTTTTACGAATTTTGTATTGTTTATCCGGCTTCTATTAAAACCACGCTGTGTGTAACATAAATCTTTCAAAGCTTAACTGAATTCTAAGATTTATAATATAAACTTATTTTTATGTACTGTTACCTTTAAGGTGTTGGTGATAGTAGAGTGTTTATAGACAAATCGGAATATCCAACTTTGACTCGACTTGCATATTGCCAGTGTCGTCTGCGAAAAGTTTTCGGAAGTATTTTTGAGGAGTTTGGATGGACAGATATAGCGATTATATATGACATAAATGACCTACATTCTGATGTGCTGGCGGCATCACTTCAGACGGGATTACAAGAACAAAAGATATTCCCCAAAATGTTTAGCTATTATGGGAATGAGCAACCTAGTTACAAGACTATATTATTAGAAGTGCGCAAAGTTTCGAGAGGTACGTTTTGTATTAATGTCAAGGTAAGGTTTTACTAAAAACGATTTTCGTTTATTGTAAATGTTCTGTATGTTACTTAAGCATGTTAAGCTTCCTATAAAGAAAAACATCCACACCAAAAGCAAAGCTGTCGCAGTCCCGAAGGGGTTGCCATCCTGAAATTTATCCCTTATCTTTCTTTTGGTTTGTTTACCAATGTTATGTAAATATTGTGAATTGTGTAACGGTGTACAACTGTGAACAGTTTTAGTAAAAATCACATTGTATATTTTATTCTTAAGCTTTGTTAGAGATACACCAAACCGTTTTTTTCTGGTTCATGACATTTTGTGCAGAATTTAGAGGACGACCGTTTAATGACTACTGTTTTTTACGCTTTTTAATTAAAATACCACTAAAGTCCATTGCAAAATAACTAGAAGAAATAAGCCAGTTTAACTTTCGCTGTATTGATGATGTTAACAATGTGAACCAGATAAACCTCAGAAAGATAAGTTGAAATCTTCTCGGATTAACGTTTACCCGGATTTGAGATTTAGGATTCCGCGGCAGGTGTTCCGCGCAAGACAAGGATTGCTTACCCTTCATGACACCTGACTGCACTCCTGTTTATATAGGAGTTGATGGAATCCTTCCGGATTTAACACATATTGACACTCCTGATTTGACACCGATTTTGACATTAAGGAACCCACAACGGTTGTAGAGCGCAAGATAGTGAATGTTTACCCTTCATGAACGCCTGATTCCCCTCCTGTTTTGTAAAGGAGTTCGTGGATTCCCAGCTTTTGTTCTTTTTGTTTACGTTTTATCTTTTAGTTTGTTTTAAATGTGTCTATCCTTTAGACTATGCACTTTTGATCTCTCGCATGGGTTATCTACACGAGACGCATGAAACAAAAGTGACCACATGGTCCATTTGATTTGCTTCAATTTACATTTGTTGCTTACAGAAGACTAGAAGAAATCTAAACAATTTATAATTTTTACTTTCCTATTGTAAACTATCCATTCTTGTATGCATATAGTGATATTTCTGCTTTCCATGACTATGGTGTTAATGTGTTGCATTTGATCCACTACTCTCGTGTCTACCCAAAATATAAAAATAATAGAGTTGAAGTTGTCCTGTAAATAACAACATCACTCAAATTTGAAATCACTTTCGAAATTTAATGGCCACCTTTATGAATCAGTTGATTCCTTAAATATCATAAAACAAGGCATATGGAATAAATAAATACCGAATAAATGGCAGCCCATTTTTTAGATTTTTATTAAATTCATCTTCGAACAATGCGCTTCGTCATCGGGTGCCATAGACCATAGGAAGGGGCAATAATAGGACTTATAAATAAGAATGAAAACGAAAAGATATGAGGTGAATGTCAGCTTAACTGCACCCAAACCACAAGAAAAACAGAGGGAATTTCTACAAATCGAGAGTCTCCACAAGGCTTTAACAAGGGTGGAATATCACATCCTAGGAAAAGCTATGAATTGCCCCAAATAAAAAAATGTGCATACGTAAAAATATAATGTTCCCACCTGATTATTATCAAAAATGTACATGCAGCAAAACACATAATACAAAGAAAAAGCTACGACAGACAAGTCAGCCATATGGTGAAGAAACACTGGTTTAGTAGGACCCCTTTCCTTCACCAGAAGGGTCAAAGGTAGAAATCAGCTAATTTCATTCATACCACTCTTTTCATCGGTGCAGTTATATACAAAAATGCAATATCAAGTTCATTATTTAGTTTTTTTTCATTAAAAAAAACTACATCACAGTACCTTATGAACTACTTGGTAGTATAAATATTGATCAAGTATTTTGATCTGTGATTTTGTAATCTTTGTATTGTCTTGTTAAACCTTGTAAACAATGATAATACGTTTAATTGCAGTTATCATACTTATTGTTCCTGGGGATTCTGTAAGACAGTTCATGTTGGATGCTTATGATCTTGGTTTTATACAGACCGGGGAATATGTTTTCATGGACGTCTGGCTGTTTCCGTTTCCGGGAGACTACTGGGGGGATCATGACTGGTATCGCCAGGACTCACGTAATCAAGACGCAAAAATTGCTTTTGAATCTTTACTTCGAATAAGTTTACAAGTTCCAACGTCAGATGAATGGACAAATTTCACAATCGATGTTAAGAGAATAGCTTCTACAAAATATGGATTTAATTTCCAGAACGAAGAGGTACAAAATGTACATGTTTCTTTTGTATTCAATATATACCGGTAATACTTACTATATATAATATACTTATACCCAAACAATTGACGAGCTGTCAATAGAAATCCATAGAATTACATAAATTGAATAGAATCCAAACTGATGGCTTCCAAAGGTTCGCAAATTACATAATACATTTTTCAAGTCGTAAACATATATTACCAATCATGGATTTTTTTCGTATCAATGTCATGAACTGAAGTTGTGTTGAATATTTGTAACATTTACAAAAATGAAAAATCGACAGCATTCAGTGATCTTTCTGCATATTGTCCGCCGATTTCGACTGGTCTTAAATTTAAATGTAACATCATCGATTTCTCATAAGGTCCGTTAAAAGAAGAATATTTTTATTGGAATGATAAAATAATTAAATTTGTGAAATATTATCTTAAATTAAAAAGTTACTTTTATAATGATGTCTATGTTTGTTGACACCTTATAAACAAATGATTAACTTCATACTGTTTTTGATAGTATCAACATTTTCAGGTAAATTTTTTCATCGGAGCATTTTATGATGCTGTAATATTGTTTGGTATGGCACTCAATGAATCTCTGGATAAAGGAGAAGTAAACATAGACGGCTTTAATTTTACACGGCGAATGTGGAACAGGGTATTTGATGGTAAGCTCTGCCGTTTTGAAAGTTTTGCAATGTTTATTAATTAAATTTCGGATACGTCAGTTAACAACTTATGAAATAAATCTGCAAAAAACACGTTTTTAGATCTAGAGTTTATGTTGCAAAAACACATAGCTTACACTTCACAGAGGAAAAAATATGCAGTGTTGTTATTGAATTTGAAAGTGCATACTGGTTCAGGAAATATGTTGAAAATAGGAAAGCAATTTTTGGAAATCAAAATACGTTAAAATATAAAAAAAACAAAATTATGGAAAGGGATATGTGTTTTTTTTTAAGTTAACCTGCAGAAGCAAGTAAAATTTGTTTTAATATACAATATACATTAATTCAGCGGAATAAAAAGCAAGACGGGACACTCTTTGAACACTTGAGGTTAACGTTTACATCTTTATATTTCCAGGTATTACAGGTCATGTGATCATTGATGACAATGGTGATCGGGATACAAGTTATTCTATCTTAGACATGAATCCCGTTACTGGCAAATTTGAGGTATTGCAAAATTTATCCATTTCTAAACTAAACAAATTTTCAATTGAGTAGAAAGTATGGTAAATTTTTCATTGTAAACACATGCTTATCAAATTTGCCTATCAAGTGTGAAATTCAGGTTCAAGGATTAACCCCAACCAGAAAAGGTTAATTGGTTAAAAAATACGTGACCGACTTATCGCAATTTTGAAATGTGATACACCCAATTTCAGGTTATAATGTAATAGATATGTATAATATTTACCCGTTATTATTCAAAACCATTATTGTATTACAAGGTAACTTTGCTATATATATGGACCCTATTTTAGGTTAACCTATAATCTTGGGTATATACAAAGATGCAAAATAAATGATTTAACAATTACCAAGTTTTAAGTTAGTGCATATAAGCTATTTTTAAGGTTGTCGCTGATTTCTTTGGCGATCGACAGTATTACAATCCTGTTCCTGGAAAATCCGTGCATTGGGCAGGTGGCAGGACAGTCCCTCCACTTAACAGACCATTGTGTTGGTATGAAGGTGATAATCCAGAGTGCGAGATATCAGGTAACTATTACTGATTCAAATTAGGTAGATGTATAAACATCAATTAAAGAGAATTACACATGTATTACATTTTAGTAAAGGTTAAATGATGAAGGTAGGTTTTTTTCAATTAAACAACAGAAAGGTGGTCTAAATATTGCGATGGGGGAAGTAGCAAGGAATTTTTAGGCACTCTCTTCTGTTTACAAGCTGTTTGACGAAATATAAACCGTACTGAATCCTTGAACCAATTTTTCAACCGAAAATACCCGAAAATTATCGTATTTTATTGTATAGGGCTACCTTACTTCATTACATCTGGACGGATCATGCTCGCACAATTCATAATAAAACCACGTCTTTAAACAATTCAAATAAATAAACACGGGCAGGTAAACTTCATTTCAATGATGAATGTGCTTTTACATAGAACGATAGAAAAAATCTCGTGCAAACTTTTGTACATGTATATAGTTTGGATTATTATGTTCTGACGAAATCTGGCAGGTAAGTTGTTTAATTTGATTTACTATGAATTGCAATTAATTCCTTTTATACATGGTAAAAATACAGCTTTTACATTCGTAAAAATCAAAACTGCAAATGATTGTTTTTTTTTCTGTGGTCGAACTACGGCTTTATCGGTACTTTAAGTTTAATATTAAAATGTTCCTATTTTCATCTGGTGACTACATATATAGACGTTTATTAATTTTCTTTTATTGGCCACCGTTGAAATTGCAAGGACGTATTTATTATAGCGACAGTAAGTTGAAAGCAAAACTATTACCTGCAAGAGGTAATATATTACCGATTAATGTGAATTATTTACCTGAGAGGAATACATGTACGTTAATTTTAACAAAATATTCTATAGAAGAGTAGAATCGACCACTAAGAATTGTGAAAATAAAATATCTTGCATAACAAAAACAATTTCACGTATCGGTTTGTAGCCTATGTTACGTAATGATTGATCATGGAACAGCCATCGATCAAATAACATGCAGTCAAACAAACTTCTATAAGTCCTATTTCTATCTCCAATAATGAATCGGGACCCATACCATAGGGGAAGTGGTAAACAGCCACAAAAAGAATTTAAAACTTTTCATAAAACACGACAATCGACCAAAACTTTGGGAAAAATGATGAATTAATAACAATAAATGAATATTTTAGGAAAAACAACAACTGAACTAAAGAAATCTGGCTTGGGACTGCCACATAAATTATGTTGCAGTGTAAAAAAATAGTTTGTATGCATTCAACCCTCTACCCTAACATGGGACAGTGGTTTGACAAATTAACAATAGAAGCAAGATACAAATCAGTTGAAATGAATTAAACACTTGAGATCGATAAAGAAAACTAACTTCAAATACTTTATGTAGTGTGATCTGTTTCACTGTTTGTATTTGGTTTATTTGATTGGTCAGTGCCACGATTTTCTTTTTTCTTCAATGAACGGTTTTGCTTGTGCTATGTATTTTTGAACTTTTATGGTAAAAGATACATCATATAAAAAGTGACTTGTTGGTAGAAGATAGAATTTACTGAGCCGGTTTAACTCCGCCACATATAAATGTGCCTGTCCCAAGCCAGGAACCTGTAGCCCAGTGGTTGTCGTTGTTTTATTAGTCATTTATTGCTATATGTTCACCATTTTTGGATTAGGTCGATTGTCGTGTTTTATGTATAGTTTCTCAATTTGTATTTCGGGCCTTTTACAGCTTCCGTTATGGTATGGACTCTGGTTCATTGTTGAAGGCCATAATGGGACCTGTAGAAGT